>JAPYYV010008468.1:0-12604 GCA_030522625.1 Copidosoma aretas | reverse complement strand
CTAGTCATTTAGAAGTCTTTTAGTCACCTCTATAACGCTTTAGATCCTTTGCGGTATTGTGACGGTCAGGCGGCTGGGAGAAGCGGCTAGTTTCAGCTTTATCTAGTAGACTAAACACAGCCAAAAGAAATTTGAGCGGTTTCCTTGACACCACTTATGTGAGAGACATAATGAGCGAAAGTCAAAAATTGTGATTTTTTGGACATATTTCGGAATGTTTACCACTTGTACAGGTCTAACTTTGGAGGAGGTATGTCCACGATCATATCCAACGATATATTAAGACAGCAAACGATTTCTAGATCAGTAAAAATACTGACTGTTTTTAAACGCTTCTAATGTTTCCGGACTTCCATTGTAGAAAATCGAAAATTATAAGCAGGCGACTTGGTGCAATACCAACAATCATACTGTATTACCAGACGTTCTATTACCAGGCAGTGAATCATATTCGCTCCGAGAATGACCGCAGGGCCCTCCGCTCGTTGTCAATGCTGGCGTACAAAAGGTACGCGAAGATATCTTTTAACCCATGCATGAGAGAAAAACAAGTTTTTATAAAAAAGGATCATACTGTTCATAAAAATGATCTAAAAATAACTACATTAGATTGTTCTCAACCTTATCATACTATTTTGAGCAGTTGGTATTTATCGAATAGCATGTAAAAACCATGTATTACTTTCCAATTCAGAGGTTATAACAGAGTAGAAAATTTTGAACTCACTACCACACTTTTACGTCTGCTACGTATACACGATTTCATATCTGTGCGACACCTGCAGAGCAGACAAGGTGACTGTTTCAGCATTTTAATTCTCTTTAAATTAATGATAACTGACAAAGTCTTAACATTACTCCAATTCTTATGTTAAGCTGGTTTCTCTTGTATGATTGGGAAATAATTTATTCTCAATGTAACTCCGATTTATCAAGATATTTCATAAAAAACAAGTTCTTACACTCGATTTGATGCACTGGCGTACCTTTAGATCGCACATTTTCGCCACCATGGACGCTGGCATAGATTCTCTTATCCGCTCCGACTTCATTCTCGGAGCGAATAGTCAGCATTTTAAATATAAATAAAATCACATAAAAAGCAATCCGTAGTTATATCAAAAACTGTGTGAACATTATTTTAAAATATCTTACATTTTCTACCTTTTTAAAATAAATGTTACATTGAATCACGTAATAAATTATAGAACAATGTCAAACATATCTAGTATTTTTACTAAAATCATTTCTGTCAAAACTTACTCCTAGTGCCATCGCATGACCAATACCAAATTTAGGCACGTTTCTTGCCCATAAGGGTTTAAAGTGGTCTGTTAAACAAATCTTTCCTCCTCTGTACATCTTAGCAGTCTTTCCATCCAGTTCTGGTAATGCTATTTCCGGAGCAGTTGTCGGATAAGTCACTGGAATCTAAAAAAAAGTTTTTTGCATTATATTGGCCTATCAAATTGAATTGTATAACATTAAACACGTTACGATATTGACTTACGTCAAATTCTATCTCAAATTCATACTTCAAGAGATTGTAAATGTACCAACACTTTCCAAACCATTTCGTTCCTTGCTCGTTAGATTGTAAGCGAAACCAGTCGTTGTCTGCTTTCTTGTTGTTTTCTACATACTATTAAAAGAAAAAGAAAAAAAAACCATTAGTCATAATTTTACATTATTTCATAAAAAAGTAAGAGAAAAGTAGGAAAAGAAATCGATTTCATACATGGAAATTAATTTTTCTAAGCTACAAGTATAGATACGCAACAAAACAATATCCAATAGTTTTCGGTAAAGTTTTTTTTTACTGAAGCCCCTGCCCCCCTCAAAGATTCCTTAATAATCTCTGATTTTGGGAAATAAAATCAGCCATATTTCCCTACAATTTGGCTGTGCAGAAGCTCACTGCGAAGATTTTTCAGATTTACGACAATGCCTACTTTTACCATGTATACTTTTGCTATTCTGCAGCTCAATCTCGCTTATACGTATTTATCTAAACGGTAATTTTGGCATTTTATTTTGTATTAATATGAAACTTATGCATCTTAATAAAAATATTCCGGTTGTTTAGATAATAATAATATCAAGTTTCATAAACAGAATTGAGTAAAGGCAGTTGCACAAGTTACTGTCCACAGAACATACGGATGGACGCAGTACACTTTGTTTGTACCATCGTTTATTTCCTTGACAATCCAAAATAATAAAATTCGTTTTCCATGAATGTCAGTGAAGGTATTCAACAACCTACCTGAATACCATCGGTTTCAATAAACAAGTTTCATTCCCTGAGCCTTTCAGTAGAAATAAACTCGTTCCTCTGAATTTTCAAGAAAATGGAAGCCTGTCACCGAATACTTATTACAAAAAATATGTATCAGCTCCCTGCCCATGCCGGTGAGGCCGGCGCACAGTGGGCTAGATCGTTGAAAAAACGACCAAAACCTCGCCTTTAACTCAATTTAGCTACAAAAAATTATTTTTTGGGGCGGTTTTACTCGTTTTGATCTCCACTTCAAGAATCCGAATCCTTTGCATGTGTCCAATATTGACTGCATTGTTTGAGTGGCACCTAAGTAGTAACATTGGCCAAACCTGCTATTTTATGTCTAATTTGGATGGATAGTTGATTTAGAAAAAATCAAACAACTGTGATTTTTATTGGTTTTCAGGGAACTTAACACACATAGTTTCTATAGTTTTCAAGACTGCTTATTACGAATACGACTCTTAAAATGCAAACAAACTATTATTTGAACAAATTGTTTGAACAAATATTGGGTTAAAATGTTTCAAAAACAAGCGGCAAATTTTTTCTATGGATTTCAAGACTGCTGATTTCGAATCTACTATTGACAATGAAAAAAAAATGGTTTGAACATTAAGAATAAATAATTATTGTATTTTATACTTTAAAACCGTGCAACACGCGCTTTCTATGTTCATCGAGGCTGCTTATTACGAATCTGACGATAATTATATAAAAAAACAATTGCCTTAGTGGGTCAGATCCTAGCAAAACGAACAAAACCTCGCATTCACTAAAAACTTTAAATTATTTCAAAGCTTTAAAAACAAATATAAGTTTCTTGGTTAGTCCATTACAAGTATTCGAGTCTATCTACGTCGAGAAATAAAAAATATTCCTGTATGTGTGTACATAAGTGCATATGTAAGAAGGTACATACATTAATTTGCACATCGTACACTTGCATTTCGGTATATATTAGTGTGTTCACTGATCAGACGCATTGTTTTTGTCACAATAAATAATTTAACACGTTAATATTCTATTTGTGGGATCGTAGTGTGTAATTTTGTGTGTTAATGTGCGCGCGCTAGTGTGTATGTGCGTGGATTGGTGGGTGGGTAAGTGGGTGGGTGGTTGTATATGTGTTGGTGTGCGATATTACAATGCTAGTGATTTTACTGAACATTAAACTTTTTGGTTCAAGAAAAATTGTCAAATACAGATATTAATACCAATTTCCGTAAAATTTAACAGTAAAAAAAAGTTCATTTTTATTCAAGATTTATTATAATTTTGAATAAATTTTTTTATAGAATATAATTGTCAACTTAACTTCTTTCTTACACAAAAATTCTTAATGTATTTTTGAAGTAATTTTGACCCAATATTCACTTACACACATTTTCCTAGCAATTCATTTTTTTATGTTAACAATCGAAGCCTTTTCCAAATATTAGTACTCTGCAACCTGATGAACTTGATATCTTTTTTTTTACTTAATTTCTGATCAACCATGATTTACAAATAATTACACTTGTTATTAAAAAAAGCTCCGAATATAACATTGCAGTTTTTTATTTATCTATATTTTCATGTCTTTTTTATCTACAAATATTTACGGCATAAAAAATTTACATTATCTTGTGATAATTAGTATATATATAAATATACATGTAAATATATGCTAATTAGATCACATCAATTAAATTTCATAGTTACACACTGCTGAATGTAGTATAATATTTCTCACGCGACTCCTAATTAGTAACTTAATTCTAAGATTATGAAATATTTTAACATTAAATAACACTAAAATAGCATTTTAATCACAATCTATGTGTGCCAATAGTAGGTTTGCAGTAAGTCAAAATATACCGTGAAAATTTCGTGGAAATAGCGATTAAAATGTATGTTTGACAATTTTTCTTCGACCCAGAATTTAAATGGTCTGTAAAATAATTTGTATTCTATTGTCGCACACCAACACATACCTAACCACCCACCTACCAATCATTACTCGTACACACTAGCAATCGCGCACTAATACACAAAATTACATACTCTAATCACACACATAGAATATTCACATGTAAATAATTGTTTGTGGCAAAAACAGTACGTCTGAGCAGTAAACACACTAATACACACCTAAATGCATATAGAAATATTTTTTTAAATGGTGCATTAGAAGTTTATTATTAAAGTATAACGGTCCTCTAATTTTTTTAATAACTAATAATATAGTCCCAACTATTTTTAGGATAGTAGAATACAATTTCTTTTAATTTTCATGATGTCATTAAAAAGTTCCACTTTTATTTTTTCGACGTTGAAATAGTTTGAATACTTGATATTGAGGAGTCCGAATCACAGAGAGAAGTTTCTGAATTATTACATATTTATTGGCACTCTAATCATATTAAAAAGAAAACTGATTTAAACAAACTATAGTTATAATAGTTACAAAGCTTTTATACATTTAGTTAAAAAGTTTTT
Organism: Copidosoma aretas; assembly: GCA_030522625.1. Lineage (NCBI taxonomy): Eukaryota > Metazoa > Arthropoda > Insecta > Hymenoptera > Encyrtidae > Copidosoma > Copidosoma aretas. Next base: position 7,842 of record JAPYYV010008468.1, on the reverse strand, counting down.
GATTAATTTTTCAATCTTTATCATTTTTTTAATTCTTTAGATTGGAGTTCTCATACTCTTCTGAATGTATGCTGTGCATTACACCCATCTTGTGCGCTGAAATTCCCTCCGTCATATTAACGTCCCTGCGTATTGTCATAGACCGCAAAGCAATTGTGAATGACACCTTCCATTTTCGAGTGACTATCTTTGAGTGATTGTATTCTATATGTCTGTTGAAAATTGTTCCTTGAAATAAATTGTTTGATTCGACATTTCATACATTTTGAATTCCAATAATTAGTCATTCCCATACTCATGATACGCGAGTGTTAAGGTTGTCTGAAAATTTTATCTAGATTTTTTTGTACAAATTGTTTAAATAATGTTTAAATACTTACCATTGATCATATTACCAGATACTCTCTCATTAAAATGTAATACTTCGTAAGGATGTCTCCAATGTATTTTATGTGCCTGAGGCACCTGTAATAGTCTTGAAAATGTATGTTATCATTATTTGTATACCTTTCAATGTAAATAACGTTGTTTTCATGAACTTTTGTACTTATACATACATAGGCATGATTTGTCCTAAAGAGGCTACGATGTGAGTAGCGAAACGTTGACCATGTTCATTGAAAATAAAAGAATTGCACTCCATTTTGCCTGCTGATTGTCTTATTATTAGAAAATTGTAATTATATTGATCAAAAGACAGCAATATTAACAAATGTGCAGTATAACAGAAATGCATCATTAAAAATATATCAAATTGCAAAAGAGAATAACTTTGCACAGATTTTATTGATTTTATATTTATTCAAAATTAATTTAAAAAATATGTGTTGGTGCAATAGGGATACGCTCAAGCGTGTTTCATACATCATATATGAGTTATTGATACATGGATAGAGAGATTCTGTTTCGTACGGTGATGGAGCAAATCAATTTGTATTAGATTAACCTCAAGTACGAGTGCAGTTAAGCAATAATCTTGCTCTTCTCAAATACGATTGCGAATAAAATAACCGTTTATATAATTAAACAAAATGTAAGTATAATTAAAATTTTGTTAACAAATAAAAAAAACAGTTCAAGTGTAACATTTTAAAGACAAAATACAAATTAGAAGAAATTTTGTTCTACTAACCTACAAATAGTTGGGACTATATTGTAAGTAATTAAAAAAAAATAAGAGGACAGTTACACTTAAATAAAAACTTCAAATCCATCATTTAAAAAAAACTAATTTATGCATTTAGGTGTGTATTAGTGTGTTTACTGCTCAGACGCAATGTTTTTGTCACAAAAAATTATTAACATGTGAACATTATATGTGTGTGATAAGAGTATGTAATTTTGTGTGTTAGTGCACAGTGCTCTCGAGTGCAACACCCAGAAGCACGCAAAATTCAAAACTGCTGTATGGAAAAAAACCACAAAAACTCAGTAACCAAAATCCCAAGCTATTTAACCCAGTAACCCGGGGGATAGCAGGTTAATATAAAAATAAGCCAATAAATTATTGATTTAATAACTGCATAACCTAAATGTCAAGCTATTGATCCCAGTAACCCGTGGGACAGCGAGTTAATAATATAATAGTACAATAAATTATTGATTTGATAAAAACATAACCTGAATGACAAGTTCTTTAACCCAGTTAACCCAGGGGACAGCGAGTCAATAATATAATAGTTCAATAAATTATTTAATTAATAACTAAATAACCTTGATCCCAAGTTATTTAACCCAGTAATCCAGGAAAAAACGAGTTAATAATGTGAAAGTTCAATAAACTATTGATCAAATAACTACACAACCTAAATACCAAGCAATTTGACCCAGTAACCCGGCGGATACCGAGTTGATAATATGATAGTTCAATAAATTATTGATTAGATTACTATACAACCTAAGTCCCAAGCTAATAAACCCAGTAATTCGAGAGGCAGCAAGTTAATAATATAATGAGTCAATAAATTATTGATTAAATAACTACATTACCTAAATCTCCAGCCATGTAACCCAGTAACGCAGCAAACGGCGAGTTAATAATATAAAAGTTCAATAAAGTATTGATTAAATAACTACATAACATAAATCCCAAGCTATTAAACTCAGTAACCAGTGGGGCAGCAAGTTGTTAATATAATAGTTAAATAAAAAATATTAATTTGATGGAAACATAACTTGCATGACAAGTTTTTTAACCCAGTTAACCAGTTAACCCAGGGGACAGCAAATTCATAATAAAATAGTTTAATAAATTATTGAATAAATAACTGCGTAACCTAAATCCCAAGCCATTAAACCCAGTAACCTGGGCGCCAGCGAGTTTATCAGATAATGAGTCAATAAAATATAGATTTGATAAAAACATAACCTAAATAACATGTCGTTCAACGCAGTTAACCCGGAAGACAGCGAGTCAATAGTAGATTGGTTCAATAAATTATTTTATTAATAACAACATAATCTAAATCCCAAGCTATTTAACCCAGAAACCCAGGAAACAGCGAGTCAAGAATATAGAAGTTTAATAAATTATTGATCAAATAACTACATAACCTAAGTCCTAAGCAATTCGACCCTATAACCCGGGGGATACCGAGTTGATGATATACTTGTTCAAAAATTATTGATTAGATAACTATACAACCTGAGTCCCAAGCTACTTAACCCAGTAACTTAAGGGGCAGCCAGTTGATAATATAATAAGTCAATAAATTAATAATTAAATAACTTAAAAACCTAAATTCCAAGCTATTTCATCCAGTAACCCGGAAAACAGCGAGTTCATAATATAATCGTTCAATAAATTATTAAATAAATAACTACATAACACAAATCTCCAGCTATTGAACCCAGTAACGCGGTGGACAGCGTGTTAATAATATAATAGTTCAATAAACTATTGATTAGATAACCATACAACCTTGAGTTAAAAGCTATTAAACTAGTTACTCGAGGGGCAGCAAGTAAATAATAGGATAAGTCAATAAATAATTGATTAGATAACTACAACACCTAAAATTCCAGCTATTTAACCCAGTAACGCGGCGGACAGCGTGTTAATAATATAATCGTTTAATAAATTATCGGCTTGATAAAAACATAGCCAAATCCCAAGCTATTTTATCCAGTAACCCATGTGACAGCAAGTGTATAATATATTGTTTCAATAAATTATTGATGAAATAACTACGTAACCTAAATCCCAAGCTATTCAACCCAGTAATTCGGGCGGTAGCGAGTTATTAATATAATAAGTCAATAAATTATTGATTTAATGAAAACATAACCTAAAAAACAAGTTTTTTGAATCAGTTAACCCAGGGGAAAGCTAATTAATAATATAATGGTTCAATAAATTATTTAATTAGTTAATACATAACCAAAATCCCAAGCTATTTAACCCAGTAACCCGGAAAACAGCGAGTTAATAATATCATAGATCAATAAACTATTGATAAAATAACTACACAACCTAAATACTGAGCAATTTGACCCAGTAACCCGGGGATACCAAGCTGATAATATAATGATTCAAAAATTATTGATTAGATAACTATACAACCTAAGTCCTGAGCTACTCAAACTAGTAACTCGAGGGGCAGTAAGTTAATAATGTAATAAGTTAATAAATTATTGATTTAATAACTACATAACCCAAATTTCCAGCTATTTAACCCAGTAACACGGGGGACAGCGAATTATTAAATACGTTCGATAAATTATTGATTAAATAACTACAGAACCTTAATCTTATGCAATTTGACCCAGTAACCCGGGGGACGCCGAGTTGATAAAATAATTATTCCAAAATTATTAATTAGACAAGTGTACAACCTACGTCAATAGTTCAATAAATTATTGATTAAATATCTACATAACATAAATCCCAAGCTTTTGAACCCAGTAATCTGTGGGACAGCAAGTTAATAATATATTAGTTCAATAAAATATTGATTGGATGAAAACATAACCTGCATAACAAGTTTTTTAACCCAGTTAACCCGGGGAACACCAGGTTTATACTAAAATAGTTTAATAAATCATTGATTAAATAACTACGTAACCTAAATACCAAGCTATATAACCCAATAACCCGGGGAAAGAAAGGTTCATAATATAACAGTTCAATAAAGTATTGATTAAATAACTACATATCATGAATCTCAAGCTATTAAACCTAGTAACCCGGGGAACAGTGAGTTAGTAATATAATACTTCAATAAACTATTGATCAAAGAACTACACAACCTAAATCCTAAGCAATTCGACCCAGTAACCCCGGGAAAACCGAGTTGATAATATAATGATTCCAAAATTATTAATTAGATAACTGTACACCTTAAGTCCCAGGCTACCTTACCCGGTAACTCGAGAGGCATCAAGTTAATAATATAATAGTTCAATAAATTATTGATTAAATAACTACATAACATAAATCCCAAGCTATTTAATATAGTAACTCGGAAAACGGCGAGTTAATAATAAAATAGTATAATAAATTATTGATTAAATAACTACATAACATAAATCCCAAGCTATTTAACTCAGTAACCCGAGGGGCACCAAATTAAGAATATAATACTTCAATAAATTATTGATTAAATAATTACATCATCTAAATCTTAAGCTATTTAACCCAGTAACCCGGGGGAAAGCAGGATCATAATACAACAGTTCAATAAATTATTGATTTAATAACTACGTAACCTAAATCTCAAGCTATTTAATCCAGTAACCCGGGCGGCGACAAGTTATTAATATAATAAGTCAATAAATTATTGAATAAATAGAAACATAACTTAAATAAGAAGTTTTTTTACCCAGTAAACATAAGGGACAGCGAGTCAATAATATATTGGTTCAATAAATTATTTAATTAATAACTCCATAACGTAAGTCCCAAGCAATTTAACCTAGTAACCCACGGGGCAGCACGATCATAATAAAATAGTTTAATTAATGATTGACTAAATATCTACGTGACCTAAATCCCAAGCTATATAACTTAGTAACCCGGGACGCAGCGAGTCAATAATATAATGGTTCAATAAATTAATAACTTCATAGCCCAAGACCCAAGCTATCTAAACCAGTAAGCCAGGAAACAGCTAGTTAATAACAAAATAGTTTAATAAATTATTGATCAAATAACTACATAATTTAAATCCTAAGCAATTCGACCGTGTAACCCGGATGATACCGAGTTGATAATAAAATAGTTCAAAAGTTATTGATTAGATAACTATACAACTTAAGTCCCAAGGTACTTAACCCAGTAACTCGAGGAGCAGCAAGTTAGTAATATAAGTCAATAAATTAATAATTAAATAACCACAAAACCTAAATATCAAGCAATTTAACCCAGTTACCCAGAAAACAACGAGTTAATAATGTAATAGTTCAATAAATTATTAATTTGAAAAAAAATTAACCTGAATGACAAGTTTTGTAACTTAGTTAACCCGGGGGACAGCGAGTTAATAATATAATAGTTTAATAAATTATTGATTAGATAACTATACATTTGATATATAAATCAAATGACTTATTGATCCATTAACTACATTACATATTAAACCCAGAAACCCAGGAAACAGGGAGTTGATGATATAATAAATCAATAAATTATTGATTGAATAACTACATAACCTAAATTCTAAGCAATTCGACCTTTCAACCCGGATGATACCGACATAATATTATAATACTTCTAAAATTATTGATTAGATAACTATACAACCTAAGTTTCAAGCTACTCCACCCAGAAACTCGAGGAGCTGCAAGTAAATAATATAATAAGTCAATAAATTAATAATTAAATAACCATAAAACCTAAATTCCAAGCTATTTCTCCCAGCAATGCGGAAAACAGCAAGTTTATAATATAACACTCCAATAAATTATTAAATAAATAACTACATAACACAAATCTCCAGCTATTGAACCCAGTAACGCGGCGGACTGCGAGTTAATAATATAATCGATTAATAAATTGATTAGATAACTAAACAACCTTAGTCTCAAGCTATTTAAACTAGTAACTCAAGGGGCAGCAAGTAAATAATATAAGTCAAGGAATTATTGAATAAATAACTACATAACCTGAATTTTCAGCTTTTTAACCCAGTAACCCGGGGGACAGTGAGTTAATAATATAGTAATTCAATAAATAATTGATTTAATAACAATATAACCTAAATTCCAAGCTATTTAACCCAGTCACCCGGGTGACAGCAAGTTCATAATATATTAGTCCAATAAATCATCGATTAAATATTTACGTAATCAAAATACCAAGCTATTCAACCCAGTAACCCGGGCGGCAGCAAGTTATTAATATAAAAAGTCAAAAAAGTAGTGATATAATGAAAACATAACCTGAACAACAAGTTTTTGAACGAGTTATCCCGCAGGACAGCGAGTCAATAATATAATGGATCAATAAATTATTTGCTTAATAACTACATAACTTAAATCCCCATCTATTTAACCCAGTAACCCGAGAAACAGCAAGTTAATAATATAATAGTTCAATAAACTATTGATCAAATAACTACACAACTTAAATCCGAAGCCATTTGACCCAGCATCCCAAGGGATACCGAGTTGATGATATAACAATTCAAAAATTATTAAGTAGATAACTATACAACCTAAGTCCCAGGCTACTCAACCCAGCAACTCGAGAGGCAGCATGTTAATAATATAATACTGTAATAAATTATTGATTCAATAACAACATAACCTTAATCCTAAGCTATTTAACATAATGACCTGGAAGACACCGAGTCAATAATATATTAACCAAATGACTCATTAATTCAATAACTACATAACCTAAATTCCCAGCTATTTAACCCAGTAACCCGAAAAACAGCGAGTTAATAATAAAATAGTTTGATAAATTAGTGATCAAATAACTACATAACCTGCATCCTAAGCTTTTTAACCCAGTAACACGGGAGGCAGCGAGTTATTAATATAATAAGTCAATAAATTAGTGATTTAATAAAAACATAACCTTAACAAAAAGTTTTTTGAACGAGTTATCCCGGGGGACAGCAAGTCGATAATATAATGGTTCATTAAATTATTTGATTGATAACTACATAACTTAAATCCCTAGCTATTTAACCCAGTAACCCGGGAAACAGCGAGTTAATAATATAAAAGTTCAATAATCTATTGATCAAATAACTACACAACTTAAATCTGAAGCCATTTGACCCAGTAACCCGAGGGATACCGAGTTGACGATATAACAATTCAAAAATTATTGAGTAGATAACTATACAACCTAAGTCCCAGGCTACTTAACCCAGTAACTCGAGTGGCAGCAAGTTAATAACATAATGAGTCAATAAATTATCAATTAAGTAACCACAAAACCAAAATCCCAAGCTATTAATCCCAGTAATTAGTGGGACAGCGAGTTAATAATATTATGGTTTATTAAATTATTGATTAGATAACTATGCAACTTAAGTCCCAAGCTACTTAAACTAGTAACTTGAGAGGCAGTGAGTAAATAATATGATAAGTCAATAAATCATTGATTTAATAACTACATAACCTAAATCTTATGCAATTTAATCCAGTAACCCGGGGAATACCGAGGTGATAAGATAATAGTTCAATAAATTATTGTTTAGATAACTATACAACCTAAGTCCCAAGCTAATAAGCCCAGTAATGCAGGAAGCAGCAAGTTAATAATATAATACTTCAATAAATTATTAATTGAATAACAACATAAACTTAATCCCAAGCTATTTAACGTAGTAACCTGGAAGACACCGAGTCAATAATATATTAATCAAATGACTTATTGATTCAATAACT
>JAPYYV010008467.1:0-33251 GCA_030522625.1 Copidosoma aretas | reverse complement strand
CTCAAAATCTTAGAAATTGTTTAGGATTTGTCGACTGCTCCCCCCTCAAAAACTTAATAATTTTGGATCGATGCTCATTTTCATAGATAAAGATTGCTGAAGTCACCCGAAAGACACTATATCGCCGAACTCGGCCAAAAACAGACGAATAATTCCGATTACAGACGAACCACCTCACAATAGCCCTCTAACATCGTCGAATATTGCCGAAAACAATCAGATGCAGCCGAAGTCAATCCTTTACATCAACTTGAAATTTTTTATTTTTCCCGCACAACTAATCTAGTAAATAGACCGTGCAGAACAATAAAACGGACCGTTAGTGACAACAGTTATGAAAAGATAACGGCAGAACCGTACGCTCTAGCTCAATGTGAAATAAAAATATGATACAACTCAAATACCTAAAATCAAATAACCAAATACACTCGCACGCTCATAAGGTAAAGGTACGTATTATGGGCAAGTTACTCGACGACGTTTTAATTATCCATTGAATTAAAAAAAAAAAAATCACTTATTATGCTTTGGCACCATTTGAAGCGGTAGACTCTAGAGAACAAATTCTTACAGCAAAAATAATAAAAAAGAGTTCACAAAAAAATTTAAGTGAATAAAAAGCCTAGTCATTTTTGTATATATTATGGGCCTCCTGTTTTTACTTTGTCCACCTGGCCCATAATATATGTTCATATTATGAGCCACGCAAAAAATTACTTATACACATTAAAACAAAAATCATGTTGGGTAAATAATATATATTTTCACAATGTTGTATTAAACACATTTGTATTTGTAAATGAGAAATATTTTATTACTAAGCATTATTAAATTTTTTTTATACAAAGAACGGTTTCAGCTATTTTAAACTTAGGCAAAATTATAAAGATTCCTTTGGCTCGATCTTACATCTTTTAACATTTAATTCCTTATTCTATCGTCAATAGCTTTTGTCACTCCTTTAGCTTCTTACATTCTCTGCTTTTTCTCATCCAACAATTTTTCCTTTCTGCTTGACGCATCATTTTCTCTTGTGCTTCCAATTCCTTTTGTTTTTTCTGATTTTCTTGTTGAATACACAAGTCCCAAAACTCATTCGATGCTGCAGCGGTTACCATCTTAGGCTTTTTAGATTTTTCAAGATTTTCTTTTTTTTTTAGGTCAATAATCGGTTGGTATTAAGAAACAACCGGACATGCGTTTGAGTTTAAGACTACCTTTAAGTAAATGGAAATATTGCAAGAAAATCGGATACTTTTGGAGTACCAGAAATGTAGAAGAAAAAATAGCGCTTGGATCAACCTACATGATTTTCTTTTTTGTTTTCAATGGGTTCCTGTTTGAGATTCATAATTTGTTTATTAATGTCATCCTAAGAAGATAATTCCTCCTTATCTTGAATAAAAATTGGAGTAGGATTGCTTAGCAATACGGTTTCACCAAAAAAATATAATTAGATAAAAAATAGTGAAGATTAACTTCTTATCAAAAATATCAAAATATATATATTTAGTTTTATTACATTTTGAAGGTGATTCTTCATTGATTACATTTAAATTATTGGTCTAGCCACTCTATTGATAATATTAATATATGTTCTTCAAAAGAATCAACATACTCTATTTTAACATCATCTGATAAGGTTAAACTGCCACTAGACTTCAAATTATTTACTGTATCATCATTAACTACAGGTACTTGTGCCGTCTCTAAAACTTTAATCTTATCCTGAATTGTTTTACTGTAACTTATTAAAGAACAAACAATGTGTGATCTTTGTGTCACCAGTGAAAGTGGAATTTCTTGGTCGATAAGAACTACCTCCATGCTCAAAGATTCATTAGTTGAAAAAGTGCATAAAAAAAACATCTCAAACTCTCATTCTCGTAAAAAAATTTGACATTATCATATTTTGAAAATTTTTCATGTTTTTTAAAATTAAGTAAGTCAAAAAAATTATATTCTAGCTAAAAATTTTGTCACATGAAAAGTTCTTCAAAGTGTATAATAAGAATCAAAATGTTCTGATCAAAATTATAATAAAAATATTATAAGAAATAAATACATATTTGTTAAAAAGTGTAAGTACGATTGATGTACAATAATTGATTCTTTCTCAAATAAAATATATAAATAAAAAAAGCATTTAAAGAAATTAAATTTAACTCCTATTGTTCTATCTTATGATGTAAATGAGGTACCAAGAGTTTCTTATGACTACGTAGAAGCTAATTCTCCATCATATTTCTCTATTCTCTCCGAATTTACATTCACATTTTCTTTTAGTCTTATCCAGTACTCAAGCAAACCTTCGAATTTCTTATCACCATTCTATATTACCCTTGACTCAGATACTTTAAAATCGTTATGTAATTGTTGATCAAGAGATTTTTAAAATTCTTCTAAAAAACCACTACCTACTTGATGAAGAGCTATTTCTGGTGTTGTTATTACTTTCTTTTTTTTTTTTTTACTGAATATATCATAATCTATAGCATTTCCGTTAAAAGGCCATAACCTAGTGCACTTGAAGCCACTTCAAACCATTAAAGCTTTATCTTTCAAATTCTTAAGTGACACTTTGATAACACTCGGACAATGTTTTTTCTTAGATGACTTATATTTTTATCTGTTTTCTACTTGTTGACAGTTTTTGCCCAACTTGCTTTGAAAGGTGCGAAGGAAGGTTCATTTAACGGTTGAGATATGTTGGTAAAGTGAGGAAATAACTTAAGAATCTCGATATTGTGATCTTTACAGAATCTTATCAGTAGTATAGAAGCATGGGATGAATGATCATCTAAGTAAATCACTACGGGAAACTCAAGCTCATTTTAAATTGTCCAAAAATAAAATACATTAGTTATGTATTCATAAAAAGTCTCAGTGGTTTGCCAACCACTTTTAAAGTTTTCCAAGCCCCAATCACGTGGACAATTTATTAAGACTTTCTCTAGAATAGCACCTTTATATTTGTACATTACCATAGGAAAGGCACGAGTGCCCACAGCGTTGTACATAAACATGTTAGTGAAGTTTTACTTTCTCGTCACCTTCAACTTGCTTATACACTTTTTTTGATTCCACTGTGGTAATTACATTTATGGCTTTTGGACACAACTCTACACATGTCTCATCACAATTAAAGACTCGTGAAGGTTTAAAGTGAGCAAGTTTTTACTTTCCAAAGACGACCGGACTCCTAAAATACATTCTCTCAAATGCTCTTCAGTTACCTCTGCCCGTGCCATTATTAAATTTTGTGCCATCATTATTGTGAGTTCTGGGTGACCATTGGTAAACTTAGTCTTCAAATTTGATGATTTTACATACTCTTGCACACAATCTAAAAGTTGTTCTTTGTTTAGAGCGTTCGCTCTCTTAGCTTAATAACATACGATTATGTTAGTATGTAAAATCAAATACGATAATGTACGGTCCTTTGAGAAATTTGAGAACGAATTTAAACTTTAAAGTTTTTTTAGTTGCAAATTTTATTGCTTGTGAACTATCCAGCGGATCAAGTAAACTTTATGTCTTCTACTTATACATAACGTGAATTATGTTTTGATGAATGTCGACTAATTGTCAGTGAGTCTCTAGTTTGTACTGTAACAATATAGTTGTCTGTCAAGTGTGGCTGACACAATGTCAACATCTTTATTTTCTTATCATTTACGCATTTCTTGCTCTCCCACTCTGAAAATTTGTAGACGTGTTGTCTGAGTGTTGCTCTTTTGATTTGTGTACATTTTATTTGTTAAAACTGTGGCAAATTCCAGAGAAACAACAAAAATACAAACACATATTCCAACACGAAAAAAGGTTTTTAAACAAAAAAAATAGCCCAATCATAACGAGCAGGACAAAATCTATCGATTTTTATTTTTTTATTATTGTTTTAGATCTTTTCCAGTCCGTACAAGCAAGTTGAACACAGTGTGCTTGAGCGAAAAATGCGCCTTACGCGCGAGGTAGCCAGATCTTGCTGGACGCGCCTATATACGGAAGCTTGAGGCAGGCAAGGTAGGTATGGATTTAGGAATTAAAATGGAAAGAAAAAGGGGAAAAGTAGATTAAGATTTATACGGGAGATGATTCATGTGAAAATATGAGATATTTATGTATGTCAATAATACACAACAGTGAAGATTAAAAGTGCAATAATATGTTATGCGTTATAAATTATAATATTATGGAAATGTAAAAAAAAATTCTATCATGTTGTATGTTTAATCAATTCCATAAGTTACTCTATTGAAAATGATATTAGTAGTAATATAAAATAATAAATTTTTTTCAATTGTTATGAAATAAAAGAAGGAAATGTTCGAATATATAAAAATCTGTACAACAAATAAAATAATAATAAAATAAAAAATTCACATTGAAAAATGTTAAGAAAGTACTTTAAAATGATATCTTATTATAACCTAATATCCATAATTGATTGTAAAATGATCAAAAATAACAAAAAAAGTCTCATAACTGTTTCTGTAATAATAATGAATGCGTAAATATTTATACATATACATATGTATCAATATTAACCTTAAATATCGATTAGACTCTTTATCAGTAATAAATTATTAACAATCATTTGATAAATCAGTAAACTCATTTCATGTATTGTTTCATGTATTGGTTATGTTCGTTCGAATTATGAGCACATTTTTATAAGATCGCTTTGATTATCTATGTTTGAACGCATATACTCGTATGTGTTATTAAAAATAAACTTTTGTATTTATCATTTAGACGTGAGAATAAAAATATTGAAATATGGGAGTTGGCGCGCGGAGCTCGCAGGGGGCGAAGCCCCACTAGTATACATATCTATGTATATATATATATATATATGATCTACAGTCAAGAGTAAGGCAGGGGAGAGTTGAAGACTGCTGCTTGTCCACGCGCTCTCCATTTCACTTACTCCTACAGAGAAGTGCCGAAAACGTCTTGGCAATTTTTTTTTTGGAATTTAGATTTTGTCGAAACGATACAAATAGACAGAATCGATGGAAAACTTTCCGCTCTACACGCTGGTATTTTCTCTTTCATCGTAGCTCTTAGCGTTCAAAAGATATGAGCGCTATAAACTTTTAAACGAGATTTTAACATTAACCTGTACTTCAAAAATAAATTTGACCATTTTTTTCGTATTTAGCTGGTCAAATTATATATTATATCAATAATTTCCCCTTTAATAACCAATTTTTAATTCAGAAGTTACTTGATTTGTCTAATATTTCCTACTGATTTGTCTTGCATGCACGCGCGGCGTGGCATATCTATATATGTACATAAATACGTACGTCGCGTCGCCAGTAAGATGTATGTATAGGTACATAAATCTTTATACAATGTTTTTTATTTATGTCTTCTTATCTTGCAAAATACCTAGTATTCCTTCTGTCACTAGTACAAAAATAAAAAAAATTACAATTGAGGAAATATAGTGTACAGCTGTATACAAACTTCTCCAAGTTCAGTTTAAGGTTGTTCTGTGGATACCTACATATACACATAAAATTCGCAGTATTATTCTTATGGACATTGAAAAAAATTAAGATCTTGATGTAAATTTATTTGTTTGGAACCTTAAACGTATTATGTGTCATCATGCAAAGTTTGAAAAAGATTCTGTCGATAAAAATAAAGTTGTTAATTTATGAAGTTAGCCGCATAATACATGGGCTATTATGGTAGCCTAGCAGGTTTTAGTAAACTTTGAGAATTTATAACTTAATTTCTAGCGACAGAATCTTTTCCAAACTTGACAGAACACGCGTTATGTATTTTAATCTCGACAGAAATAGTTTCATTCATTTCTCAATACTTTCAAGATATCAACAGAACAACCTTAACAGCTATGTATGATTTATGCATTTATTAATTTATAACTTTTATTGTATATACTGTTTTTCTTTACTGATAATTATCAAGTTTATTAACAGTGTATTTGTATCGAGAGTGTTAAAACGAATACACCAACATACACTTGTTCAATATTACTCTCTGAATATTTGTTCTATTTACGTATACAAACGTTTTTTCTATATTTTATGATAATCCAGCAACGTCACCCTCTTTTCCGAGCTTTGCACCATACATCCCACAATCTTTTTTACAATAAAATCTTTATGAATTTTTTCTATCATACACTTATGCAGTTTTTTAAAATGATATTCAAATATAATAATACTTATGTAAATAAGATATTTTTTTACCAATTTTTAATTAATTTTTTTTACGTAATAGGCGGTATAAGTAGACCGTACGTAATTTATTAGCTTTTTTAACTGTATACAGTTTTCTACATGATAAAAAAAAACTTATTTAAATGTCTTTAATGTTTTTACTACTTCAACTTATTAAACATTATTTATTGATATTTTAAACCTTTCTTTTTCTATATGAGACAGAATTAATTATTTCGTCTCAATATTTCTTTAAAGAAAACAAAGAGACTCAATGCCTACATTCAAAAGTTAAAGATTTATTTAAAAAAATAAACATTAGAAGTATGACTATCTATTAGCTTAATCTAAAAAATAAAAATCAGAAAGGGCAGATTGTAAGTTTGAAGAACAAGAATACCAAGTTAAAGAAAGATTTTGACAACTCAAAAATTGTACGTATTAGAATTTTGTAATCCATAACTGTTTAATCCATTCAACATTAAATTTTATTTCTATTAAACAAATGCTACTTTCAGAAATATTTGCAAATATGCAAAAGAGATATCCCACACATTAAAGAGTTGCACATAAAAATTGAATGATTATAAGGGATGATTCGTTCTTTATGTGTATGTTTACGTACATGAAACATTTTTTATTTCATAAATTTTTAATCAATTTTCAGACAAACCTAATAAATTTATTATTGATTCTTATTCCCCTAAGGCACTTATTCAAGACAAACTTATTCAAGTAAAGGGTTAAATATTTTAACAAGAAAGATGATTATATGTCATATTAGCATCGGCAAAAACAGCAAGTTGTATTGGACCATTATTTTTTCCAACATTATGTACTTTACTGCCTACGTTTCTTATATTTATTATCACTATTTTGAAATTTATAAGTTTAATCCTTAGACATATCTTTCAAATAAAGCTGTTTTTAATAGATTTATTGATTTTCCTCTAATTAAATACAATATAACGTATCAAGACAATTCAAAATAGCAAATAAATTTGTTCTAATACATTGTAAAGTACAATCATATCTTTAATCTAAAAAGAATCATCTCATTTAAAAATTATTTGGATGGTTTTTTTAAATCAAATTATTGCAATGACGACCTTAATAAGGTATGTACCTGAATATTTTGTTTCAGTTATATCATGTTAAGATGCAGAAATTTTGAATCCATTGATCTAAGTAATCTGTAGACACAATTGTTAAATATGACAAACCTTGACAAAATATTTCATGATTTTATTAGTAAGATACAAAAACTTATTATACTATGATAATGATTAAAAATTAAACTATTCTGATACTTTATGCATCATGATTATTGACAGTTAAACAAAAAATCATGCTCTTCAAAACTTAAAAAAACATTTAGTTAACATAAAAATCTTATAATCACGGTCTCAATAATGTAGATAACGAACTATTTCTTTTGGTTCGCTGAAAAAATATTTAAAAAAGTAACATCATTCTTTTAAACATTTTAACTATTCCGTTTTTTACATGGATATGATTGGTATCCACAAAAAACTTGGTATTTCTTTAATAAAATAGAACACAATAACTAATTAAGATGCTCTAAAATTTAAAATAAAACTATTTTGATGCTCTATAAAATATTACTATTAAGGCATTCGAATAAAATTCTTTTCACCTACAAAATGGCATAAAATCCCTTCTTTAATTATTAAAAATAATTATAAAAATCCTAATGCAATATGAGAATCAAGTTACTTTCCCAGGCCACTATAAGTATTGAAAAACACAAATTTCAAGCCAAGAATCATTAAAATCTACCGTTGTGCGTTGTGTTCCTTAGATATTACTACACCAACTATGCTGGACTGTGCTGTGTGGTAGAGAGATAGAGACACGAACACAGAGACAGAGAGAGGGAGAGAGAGAGAGGGAGAGAGAGAGAGAGAGAGAGAGAGAGAGAGAGAGAGAGAGAGAGAGAGAGAGAGAGACGGACTCTTTCTTCATATACAAGAAACAGATCTGGCATATCTCTAAAAAATTTTTTTTTTATTTTCGATTCAAAGCTTTCTTCGTGAGGCAGCGAAAGCAAAATTATCAGAACAGTTCTAGAAATTAATCCTTATAGATTGAAAAGAGGACGCATAATCGCCTTACAACAAGAATGGAGACACAGTATTTGATAAAGTAAGCATATAAAGTTGTCAACAAGTTTAAGTTTCTACATTTTTAACTATTTTGTACTTTTTTTTTGTTTGATAGCGGAAAGCAGGAGATCTTCTAAAGACGCCTCAGCATAGATAAAGCTACTGCAGGGGGTAGTGTTGGATTGAACTTGGTGTATAATGCAATCATATTACTATAGTTGAAGACTATCGGGTGCCTACCGACTATAACAACCCTTCCCGAGAAAGAGCCAGTTGTTGGGCAATATAGGTATTGAAACAGGAAGGAAGAGATTAAGAAGCATAAAAATAGTAGAAAGATGAGACATGAACTGTAAAGTTCGATGACTGACCAAGAGACTAAAGGAGGAATCTGATCGGTACTTTACGCATCAAGGCAAAAGTCGAAATATTAACGTGTTAAACAGCCTCAAGGACGACGGGAAAGCGAGAAACACATGCCCCTCAGGCATCAGGCTTATCAGCGAAGAGAATTTACTAATAGATATTTAGCCCAGCCGTGCAAATAGTTGCAGGGCTGATAGTGACTTTACCGGATGCTCTGGCCCAGGTGCCCCCCCCCCCACCCTTCCCCCCGGAAGAGACTCGCCGGCGATCCATCGGCCCGGTCGATAAGCTTCTGACTCCCACACAGTGGTCAAAATCGGAATTTTTTTCTCAAAATCGTAAATCTCTAGAACGGAGTGAGGTAGGACGATAACACTTTTTGGAGCTTGTAGGTTATTCAATTGGCAATACAGAAAAACTATAGTCAACACTACCAAGCTGGGTCCTAACCTACAAAAAATGCATGAATGACGTGAAAACAAAAAATTATCTACTAAAAATCGTAAATATCCTTAAAAAAAGAATCCAGTATCATGCAACTTTCTCTAGCTAGATGCTTACATATGAGGGAGGGCTGGAGAATCTTAAGTGACATTTTCCACTTACATCCTAACCTACAAAACTGTTAAAATCACGTGAAATTGAACGAAAGTCGTAAATCTCCGTAACAACTGAGTATTGTAACATAAAACTTATTGTCACTTGTAGATGATATGTAAAAAAATCAATAGATAGTATTAGTCACGTTATCAAGTCGTTTCCTAACCTACAAAACTATCAAAATCGAATAAAACATCGTAATTTTTTCAATTAAAATCGTGAATTTTTTGAACCAATGGATACATGCAGTACTACAAAAATTACTGTAGCTTACAGCAAGTAATATTTTGTAGCCATTACCTAACCTATAAATTTCTCAAAAGCACGTTGAAGATAGTTATTTGTTGAATTAAAATCGTGAATCTTTCCAACAAATAAATATTGTAACATAATACTTACTGTTGCTTGTAGCGTTTGTATAAGAAAACATAGAAATAGCATGAGAAACATATTTGAAGCGTTTCCTAACCAAAAAAACTGTAAAATTTGTGTAAAAATGATTATTTTTTCAAATAAAATTGTGACTTTTCTGAGCTAGTGAATAAAGTACAAAAAAACTTAATTTAGCTTGCAGCTTATGTATTAATTTGTACCGAAAAAGCATAAAAATTTATGTAGCCGTTTTCTAACCTACAAATTTATCAGAATGACATGGAAAATAGTTATTTTTTCAAATAAAATTGTGATTCTCCCGAAAAACTTAATACAATATCATCACAGCTAGAGACAATTAAAGTCAAAATTGTTTATTGTTTTTAATAATTGGATTATTGGAAGAGTGCAGATACTATAAATATTTTAGAAGTAATTATAGTATTGTGTTTTTTTAGTCAGTCGAGAAAAAAGTGGCATGTTTGCAGGAAAAGTTTTGACAAAAAACTAGGGCACCCATGTATCAAGTTATATTTTTCTGGCAAAAAATATATGTAGATGTGACTGATTACGCCGAAATTTGTTCGGTAATGATCCCAGCTCAAACATTGAAATAATAACATGCAATTAAAATCAAATAATTCATCCATAGAACCTTATATTCATGAATCAATGGTAGAAAATATTTTATCTGTAAAACTGTTTTAAAACAAATTTTGAAACAAGTGTGAGAATTTAGAAAATAATTATTGATTTATTTAAAATCCAACAAATTATTAAAGTAAAAAAAAAAAAATTAATGCATAGAAAAGCTGCAACTGAAATCTATTTTTAAAGTTTTAAAAAACTTATTAAATTAATCGTTTGATAGTTGATTAATGTAAATCAACAAATATTTAAACAAATTTATAAATGAACAGTAATTTAATATTTAGATTAAAAGTAAGTTACAACCTTAAATATAGAAGGTAGTGATGTATAGCTTACTAACGGAGGTAGCTCATTGATAAGTCGACACAGTACACGGCTTGTTTGCACGAGATCGCAAGTTCAAATCCGGTGGAAAAAGGTTTTTTTTAGAAATCGAAAATTCACTTGCTTTACATATTTTTTAAGGAGGAAAAATTGGAAATCATTGATTTACTTTCCTGCATAACGGTTATATATAAATATAACTTCAATTAAATTATTTTGTACATGGATGGATACTATCAAAGGTTATCTTATATAATCCCAGAGAAATCATGAAATATCTGGGGGCTTGCGCCCCCCCCCCCCCCCCCCCCGCTCCCCCCCCGTCCCCCCCCCCCCCCCCAAAGTAAGGTAAAATTTTTTCTTTTTACCGTGAAATATCACCTAAAAAATTTTGCGCTAGCCCCCCTGCTCTTCTTCGCTCCCCCTTGCTCCCTCCTGCTCCCCCCCCCCCGCTCAGCACCCTACCACACTCTCCTCCAGCTCCCACCTAAACGTGTTTGTCCTTTAGTCATAAATTTTGACAACATTATTAGTTTCTTATAAGTATAAAAATACCTATATGAAAAACCAACTCCTCTAAAAATTGATTATGTAGCATTTAATATTAATAAATAGAATAACGATATTCATAATCGTACACCAAAAATTTATGATAATACATATAAAAGCCGTGAAAATAATCCTACATATTGAAACGCAAGTATTATTTGGATCTTAGGGAGATAAATTTTATATGTATCATAGATCTTGAGAAAATTATGGAATTAGCTATAAGACATGCTTTTCTGCTGACGCATTAAAATACCTGCACGGAAAATACTACTCTTGAAGGTCTCAAAGCTTCTCTCGGCATTATTTATACTAAGAATTTGCTCTATGGCGCTCAATAGGGTAATTTTATACAAGAATATATCTATCATTGGAAAAAAAAGTCTTGCGGCAAATAAAAAACATAAAAGTCTCGGGAGAAGACAAAATTATGGAAAACGGTTTCAAGAATCTACAAATAATATGGACTTTTGATTTGACAAACAAACTTTATGGCTTATAGACTAACACACATATTATCGAGCCGTAGGCAATAGCATGCATCTATCAAATTCACAAGGCAAGGAAGAAGTAGAAGTACTTTAAAACAACAGATGAGCAATTTTTTAAATGTAACATACAAAATTTAAGAAATTATAATCGCTGAAAATGTAGAAAAATCTATAGAGAAATAAAAAAAAATAATAGTACATTACGCCACTAAGGAAGAAAGTAAAAAATTGAGCGCCCGAAGGGCGCGCTTGTTTTACTTTTGTGCCCGATTCTCGTATATTATTTTTCTTGCCGAGGGCGCAAAGTGCAATTTTGGGCCCGTGGGCACACTTTGGACCCGAGAAAATACTTTGCGCTCTAGGGCAGAAAAAATTTTTTGGCCCAATTTTTTCTGCCCGTGGGCGCAAAGTGGTTTCAAGGGCCCAAAGTGCGGCCTGAGGGCGAAAAGGCTCTGCTGCACTTTGGGCCCATGGTAAGAAAAAGATAGTAAGACTGCTATCAGGACAAAAGAAAGAACGAGATACAATATTTTTGTACTAAATAATTTAATTAAAAGCAAAAATTTAAGAGAAATAAGTATGAAAATTTGAAAAAGGCGCACATAGTGTTATCAACTACTGATAAATGTTGTCAATATATTTATGTATAGGTGTGGTAGTTGAGTTGAAGAGCAATGCTGTTCATATTTCTTTCTTTATTCTTAGATATTGACAACGTTTCGACGGCACACTGGCAGTCCTTTTCCAGTCACTAAATTTAACAAAAAAATTAAAAAAATTATAATCGCAACAGCCTCAATCGAAAGTGATAACAAAATAAACTTACAAATGTAAAATATTATCACAAAGCAAAGTCAAATTAAAATCAGGTACAAATTTTCTTGCTCGTTGGAATGACGAATTAATATTAAAGCTATACAGGTAGTGCTAGGATACAATCAACATAGATAACACGCGAATACGCAGGACACATATGAACAATACCGGGATAGCGCTAATTAAAAAACTTATTAGATACGAGTAGTAAGATCAAAAATTGTTCTCAAATTTTAAAACAGTTTTTTAAAAAGTATTTAAAAACTGTGCCTAAATTATTTGTATCTGTAATTGTATTTACAGAATTTAGTTTCGTTCTATAAACCGTTTCTGAGACTGGTCTTTTATAATGGGAAGATTCTTGATCCAATACTCGTACCGAGTCAAAATCGAATGCATGATCACCATCTACCGTATGCATATAAACTGCTGGAGACTCTTTTTTGTTTTTGCAATCCCTCATGTGTTCTTCGATTCGAATGGAAAGCTTTCTTTTAGTTTGGCCTACATAGCATTTACCGCAATGTTTACACTTGAAAGAATATACAGTAAACTTTTTTTTCAAGGTCATCAATTTGATCTTTATCTAAATTATTGAGAACTTTGAGTTTATTGATAGATTTAAAGACTAATTTATAATTAATTCTGGTAAGAAATTTTTTAAAAACCGAATCACAACCTTTAATGTATGGCAATACTATGTAATTTTCAGATATTCATCCAAAACCTTCAATTCTCTCAACATTCACTGATTAGTACTTAATCTTGTGAAGCCGAAATTTTATGTACTCATCTATGAAATTTCTTGGATAATTATTAGCCTGTAAAATAACTGATACTCTTTTTGAATTTTTCTCGTGGAAATAAAAATTAGCTAATTTGATTGCTCGGTCAACTAACGAGTAAACGACACCGATCTTTTGTAATGCAGGTGAATGTGATAGAAAGTTTAAATAAATATTGGCATGGGTATCTTTTTGATATTAATCAGTAGTAATATGACCTGTACTGTTCCAATATAAAGTAGTATCTAAAAGGTTAAGAGAATTTGAAGTTGGTTTTTCTGTTGTAAATTTAACATGTTCATCAAATGAATTTAAAATATTTAATAAATCATTAGCTTTGTCAAACGGTGTACACGTTATTGCATCGTCAACATATAATTTGAAATATTTAATAGGTACAGGAGAAACTGCAAGTAAAGTATTAATTAAATCCGGCGTCACAATACCAGCTAAAATTGGGCTACATGGAGAGCCCATAGCTGAGCTAAACTTTTGTCTATAAAATTGCTTAATAAAAACAAAGTAGTGATTATTAAGGATAAATTTAATAATATCTTAAAACTAGGAGAGGGATAGATCAATTTTCAATGTTAATATATGCCATCTTCTTTCTATTGCATGTTTAACTAATTGAAAGTGTACATTATTAAATAAGGCAACCACATCAAAACTAACAAGAATGTGACCACCTGGGACTCTGAAATTAGTAGTATCTTTAACAAATTCATAGGTATTTTTTAATTATATAATTAGACCGTGGTAAGCTATTTTTTTTGAAAGTGTGATCCAACTGGAATAAAATGAGTAGGTGAGCCAACAGAAGACACAATCAATCTCATTGGATTGTTAGGTTTGTGTACCTGAACTAAACCATAACACCTAGCTAAGTTACAATCATCTTTCATACTTACAAACCTTTTTTTATTATCACCAAATAAATTAATAGAAATGAGTGTGGCATAGATCTTATCCAATCTACGTACTACATCATTGAAGGGATTGCTCTCGATTATTTTATAAATATTCATATCACGTAAACTGTCTTCAACTTTTTCAATATACGTATCCTTACATAATATTACAAATGATTTACCTTTGTCAGCTCTTATAATCATTACATTATCATTTCTCTTGAAAAACTGTAAACATTTTTTAACTTATTATGCATGTATATATCTATTTGGTCCACAAATGTCTTACTCAGCTGATTTTTCAAAAAGTTTAAAATATCTTATTTTAATTTATTATTATCTTCAGTATGTGCACAGAGTTGTCTATTAAGACTTTTAAAATAATCTAAAAAGATTTTACTATTGTTATTAATACTATTGTCTTGAAGTGTAAAATTAAATTTTCTACCTAAACTTAATATGAAATTAACTTCAGGTGAGATATTTAGATCATTTAAGTTGTGGATCCATTTATTTTACATTTCATTATTATAGTTCTCGTTATTGGTAATACTATTGTTACTCATCACTCCAAACACACGACTACAGAATACTGTACTATTTTCTTTAAGATTGTCACTCAACTTAAAATAGTGAAATTGGTGCTTATTATAGAACTATTTATCGAATTTATTTTTAACTGTCATTTCAAAACAATTAATAGAACTATTTATTTTAAAGAAAAAGTATTTTTCATACAATTTAAACTTTGTAATTCCAATCATAGAATTGATGGATCTTTCATGTGAGACAATTAAAGATTATAAATAATTTTTGTGAGTATTAACATCAGCTATCTCCATTTTAAGTAACCGTGATTTAACTTACGAAAAGATGTATTCAGCTTGTTTCTTTTTAGTGTAACTATAAAAATTGAGTTTATCTAAATTTTTCATACTATTAACAATATGTACAGGAAATAATCCATAGTATTTACAATGTAAAAGAAAAACACATTTACACCTAGCCCCACCTAACTCTTTATGTAACTTATAGAAAGTATGTAAGTAGTCATGGACTTTCTTACCATAAATAACTTTAGTTAAAAACAGAACAAGGCTTATATTAGTAAACCATTTCACCGTCAAAATCTCGTTAAGCTGTTGCAATGACGTAGGTCCCATGGTGATGTTTTGGTTGGGGCAAGGTCGGAAAACGTCTATATTTCAGCCCAGACGTCGAACTTTAGGGTAGATATAAATAATTCCAAGAACAGTGATGAATACATATAGGTGTGGTAATGAAGTTAAAGGGCAATGCTGTTCATATTTTTTTATTTCTTCTTAACTGTTGACAATGTTTCGACTGTACATTGGCAGTCCTTTTCAAGTCACTAAATTTAACAAAAACATTAAAAAAATTATAATCGCAACAGCCTTAATCGAAAGAAATAACGAAATAAACTTACATATGTAAAATATTATTACAGAGCAAAGTCAAAATAAAATCAGGTAGTAATTATCTTGCTCATTGGAATAACGAATTAATATTAAAGCTATACAGGTAGTGCTAGGGTACAATCAACATAGATAACACGCTAATACGCAGGACACATATGAACAATACCGGGATGGCGCGAATTAAAAAACTTATTAGATACGAGTTATAAGATCAAAAATTATTCTTAAACTTGCTCAGATATGGGATCCCCATGTAGCCCAATTTCAGCTGATATTGTGATGCATGATTTAATTAATACTTTACTTGCAGTTTCTCCTATACCTATTAAATATTTCGAAATATATGTTGACGATGCAATAGCGTGTATACCCTTTGACAAAGCTAATGATATATAAAATATTTTAAATTATTTTGTTGAACTTAATAAATTTACAATAGTAAACCAACTTCAAATTCTCTTAACTTTTTAGATAGTATTTTATACTGGAACAGTACAGGTAATATTACTACTTATTGTTATTAAAAACATACTCATGAAAATAATAATTTAAACTTTTCATCACATTCACCTGCATCACGAATGATCGGTGTCGTTTACTTGTTAGTTGACCCAGCAATCAAACTTGCTAATTTTTCTTTCGATGAAAAAAATTTTAAAAGAGTTTCGGTTATTTTACAGGCTAATAATTATCCAAGTAATTTTATAGATAAGAACATAAAATACGGCTTCACAAGATTAAGTATTAATCAGTGAATGTTGAGAGAATGGAAGGTTTTGGATCAACATCTAAAAATTACATAGTATTGCCATACATTAAAGGTTGTGATTCGGTTTTGAAAAAAATTTTTTAACAGAATTAATTATAAATATTATAAAGTAGTCTTTGAATCTATCAATAAACTTAAAGTTCTCAATAATTTAGGTAAAGATAAAATTGATGACCTTGAAAAAATGTCTCCTGTATATTCTTTCAAGTGTAAACATTGTGGTAAATGCTATGTAGGCCAATCTAAAAGAAAGCTTTCCATTCGAATCAAAGATCACATAGGGGATTGCAAAAATAAAAAATAATCATCATCAGTTTATATGCATATGGTAGATGGTGATCATGCATTCGATTTTGACTCGGTACGAGTATTGGATCAAGAATCTTCCCATTATAAAAGACCAGTCTCAGAAATGGTTTATAGAACGAAACTAAATTCTGTAAATACAATTACAGATACAAATAATTTAAACACAGTTTTTAAATACTTTTTAAAAACTGTTTTAAAGTTTAAGAATAATTCTTGATCTTATTACTTGTATCTAATAAGTTTTTTAATTCGCGCCATCCCAATATTGTTTATATGTGTCCTGCGTATTAGCGTGTTATCTATGTTGATTGTACCCTAGCACTACATGTATAGTTTTAATATTAATTCGTCATTCCAACGAGCAAAAAAATTTGTACCTGATTTTATTTTGACCTTGCTCTGTGATAATATTTTACATTTGTAAGTTTGTTTCGTTATTTCTTTCGATTAAGGCTGTTGCGATTATAATTTTTTTAATGTTTTTGTCAAATTTAGTGACTTGAAAAGGACTGCCAATATGCATTTGATACGTTGTTAACATTTAAAAATAAATAAAAAAATATGAACAGCATTGCCAGTCAACTTAATTACCACACCTATATGTATTTATCGCTGTTCTTGGAATCATTTATATCTACCTTAAACATATTTATGGTAATTCCCAAAAAATATTAGACCCGTGCCCAACTAATCGATCTTTACTGAATCTTTTTATGTGTTTGCCGCAGATTTTGCACTAAGTGGCTACAATAATCTGTTTAGGATCTCGAATTTGATGGAAGCCAAGCTTTTATCCTTTATGCAAAGGTTTTATCAGCAGCGTTTATTTAAATCTGTAACAAAAACGGTTTTTAAATGAGCAATCATATGTATTAGAGATAAGAACAATAAACATAACATAGATTTTATTTGTAGTTAACACCCAAAATAAAACACCACTGTTAGTTTTCTTTAGCAAAACCTTCTTTATTTATTTAGTAGTCGATATTTCGTCTCACCATGGAGACTTTTTCAAGACTCTCCTTTTTTTCCGCAAAAACCTAACGCACCATGGACCAACGGTCGTATTTTATAGAGAAACCATGATACAAACAAAAAGAGAGACCTTTCCAATAACAAACTGTGGATAAACTATATTGCTCAGCTGACCGCAAGTGTGAATGGTTTATCCATAGTTTGTTGTTAGAAAAGTCTCTCTTTTTGTTTGTATCATGGTTTCTCTATAAAATACGACTCTTGGTCCATAGTGCGTGAGGTTTTTGCGGAAAAAAAAGGAGCGTCTTGAAAAGGTCTCCATGATGAGAAGAAATATCGACTACTAAATAAATAAAGAAGATTTTGCTCAAGAAAACTAACAGTGGTGTTTTATTTTGGGTGTTAACTCTAAATAATATTAGAAATTATCATAATGCGAGCAAGTGGAAGTTCTGAACAAGTCACACTTTCTAATAACATAGATTTTCACTGCTTCTAAATAAAATAATTATAAATAGACCTAGTTGCATTGATGGGACACTTTTATTTCATTGTTACTGTAAATGATCTATCATTAAAGAAAAATTTAAAAAATACATAAATGTACGTATGAATGATAATAAAGTTAACTTTGTAACCTTACTTTGTATATTTTTGTACTTAGTACTTTGAGCCATGATGACTGACAAAAGATGAATAATTTAATGACCGGAGAACATTTGCCACGCTAAAAAACTCCCACTAGTATTCAAAACATTTTGTTAATTACAATCAACAGTGGCCGAATATTCAGCAAAATTTGACACGTTCATCACTATTCAAAAGTCAGTTTATATATCTTTTACTTGATAATAAATAAAATAGTCTCCTTACCTTATACAATCAAGTTAAAAACACTATATTTAGATTTTTTAAACAAGTTCTGGACGTATTTTGACAGTCAGGACCGATCGAGCTGATACTGCGTCTATTTCACGCTGTTGGACGTCCATTCTTTCCGTCCAGTCCTTTTGCCCAGTCCATTAACATCGCTGCCTCAGATGGACGTTCCGGTGATTCCTTTACTTTCTATCCTCTGTACATTCCAACCGATAAGAGTGCCACCTAGCCATATCCGTCGGTCATTATTTTAATAGTATGATGTTAATAAACCTTTGTCAGAATATCTTTTTAAATCTGGTAGTAACTGTGTAGAATCTCGAATTTTTAAGCTGACCACCGGTAAAGCCAGTCGTCTACTTTTTTGTATGGCTGATTATGTTAGTACTAATAAGAATTCTGTTATCAAAACAGATCAATTTATATCAAAGACGCGTATAGTATCTTAAAACACGTTTAAGGTTAATGTGGCTTATGCAAGAGAAAATTTTGAAGCTATTGAGAACAATATTAAGGCTATGATGGCCGAAGGTAAGATTTCAAAATTATAACATCTATGCGCATAATACAATTGAATACTTTTTATTTAAGAAATAAAACTATTTGTGAGTAAATTAGTGCTTATTAGTATCATATCAATTATAAACATACAGATCTAGATAGTGCCAGCATTATCTGTTGGAACCTGTGTAGGCAAGTAGATGTACTAGTATACAAATTTCTGAATGCCTCTGGCTTTCTTTCGTAGGTTTATACGCGGCATAGCCATCAGTATAGGCATCATACAGTAAGACTTGCATCAAATACTAAGAAAAGTATTTTTATCGTGGGAACAACCACAAAATTTAGTAGATTTATGCATGTGTATAAATATTTGTAACATCAAAATTTCTTTATTGAAGATCTTAATCCTTAAGCAGCTGCTGTAGCCCAACCAACAAACAAAGCTCCTGTCGCAGTGGGAGAGCCTGTCTTGGCGGTTTAAGGCGGTGAGGCCACTGGATAAGGCGGTAAAGCCATTGTGATGCTAAAATTTGCTATTGTTAGATAGTAAATTTTCGATAATAAGTAATGCTAAAAATTTAGGTACTACTGTATATTAAAAATCTTGTAAAATATATAAACAATAGGACCGAACTTTCGAAACATTGAATATTTTATAAAATATCCTTAGTACATTTATTCAAAATCGTTAAAGGATGATTCCAGACTTAAAAAAATGGGAATCAGATTACAAAAAAAAAAATTTACAACTTGTATTAAGTTGGTTTTTATACTCAACAGTACCTGAATATATATTTATACATGTATATATCTTCCTATATTATATAGTTGTATGGTTTAAGGGTGAGTAGTAGCTCCCCCCTACTCTCCCCCGCTCCCAATCAGCTACCCCCCAGTTCACCCCCAAAATATGGTAAAATTTGTTTCTTGAACGTATAAAAAAGAAAAATGAAAAGAATCTAATCATATAAAAAAAACAGTTAATTACGGCCAGGAGCTAACAAATTTATTTAAAACAATAAAAAAGAAAAGGCAAGGGTGTCCATGAAGCCTGATACTTTTAAGTTTAATTGTCTAAAAAATTGGCGATAAGTGAATCTAAAATAAAGCAGGAGGTTTAACAGTAGGCAAACTCAGAATTCATTGTCACAAATAATCTTATGAGGTTGTTCAAGGCGTCTAGCATGTGGAAGACAGAAAACATATGCAGGAAGACACAGATAAATAAAGTACAAGAAATATACTGGAAATAAACAAACAAAAAAGAAAAATGTTGATTTTTGGAAATGAACAAAGGATAAAAACAGATATGTTCGAATTCAAAATAAATGCATTGGAAGTTAAGAACTAGGGCATGAACCAAGAAGTGTGGTTCTCAACAAAAAAATTTTCCGGCATGGGAAAGAACGACAGATTAGGAGAAAAGGACAGTTAAAGCAGTTTTAGGCTTAAGCAAAAGGCATAAAGCAGAAAGTTTAAATAAAAGATTATTTTTCATGGAATAAATAACAAAATTATATTGAACATACGTAGCGGAGACTCGTGTATAAAAGGGGGGACTCTCCGTTCCTCGTTCCTCTGACTATATGTCTATTTAAATGTATCAATCTTTTAAAACTTTTTTTACATTCAGCACATTTAAATAATTTTTCCTTACTATGTTCTTTGAAAAATGAGATTTGCCTGAAGTTTAATGTTGTGCTGTTTATATCTTGAATACATCATTTTTTAATTTGAATTACATTAAATATTTGTATTAAAAAAAAAATAAAAAATTATACTTGTAAAAAAAAATAAATCACTTAAAGGTAACTTATTTTGAGTCTGTAATAAATTTTTCAAATTTCATTAACAAATTTTACAATATATCGAGTAAAAAAAATTTGATCATAATAACCAAACATTGGAATTTATGCAGTCAAAATATTCTAAACAGTACGGAGTTTCTTTAGCTGGAAAAAAATAATAAAATCACTATAAATTATGAAAGCTATTCAAAGAGGATGGTGGTAATTGTATAAAATATGTAAATAGTGCTTAAAAAATGTGGAGAGTATAAATGCATTCAATCGACGGAATTATTGCACACGTATAAGTATATAGATAATCTTATATCAATGTAATATAGGTGTTATGAAATTCATTCAAAAGTCCGATTATTTTTAGTATGTTCGTCATAGATTTTATAGTTGTTCTATAAGTATTTTAAGTAATGGTGATATTAAAAAAGAACCGGTGAATTGGCTTAAAAAAAGGTATCATATTTGTTCTATATAAATGCACTCTGTAATATGTGCTAAGTTAAGATTAATTATTTGGTATCTAAAATCACAATCCATCACATCTGTGTATCTGTCCGAAGTCGTAGCCCAAGCATCGTTTTTTTGAATGTTCTGTTATCTTTCAAATAAAAATTGTTTAAAAGGAATATTTTTAAAACAGCATTAAAAAAAAAACTAGAATATTTATAATCAAAATAAGATTAAATATATTTGAATAACCTTTTTTGGATTGAAGAATAATACAATTAAAAGCTTCTTTCATAAATAAGAGAAACATTGATTATTATTATAAAAAATTGTATATAACATTAGTATTAAAATGATTTATCTTATAAATATATATATTTGGAAAATTGGCAAGCAGAGCGCGCTGGTAGGCGAATATACACATGATATAAATATCTTTAAAAAATTTGACAGGTTGCGTAATGTAATTACACAGGTAGCAGAATAACTGAAAATAAAAAAATCTATAAAGCTACAAATCATTGCAAATTGATAAAGAGAATTTCACAATAATTGAGCAATAAATATGGATTATAGATAAATTTTTAGAATACTAAAAAAATAAAAGATAGAGTAAAGGTAGAATTAAAGACTAACGCAAAATGCATGAGTAGAATAATAAGAAATGACAAAATTAAACAAACGTAAGAAAGCTTGGAAAAGTAGCAGAAAGAAAAATTTAAATGAGTCTCTGAGAGCTATTGAAAAATTATAACAGGATAAAAAACGGATGGTAATAGGGAAGAGGCAGAAAAAAATAATTTAAAAAATTTATCAAGAGACAACAATTCTGTCTATGAGGTTGCTTTGCTTATCTATAATTTAGTGCTACATGAATAGAAAAGGCATCCTTCCATTCCTATATTATGTTACAATTAAGTAAATCAATATTTAAAAAAATGTGCTTGTTTAACATCACGCACATAGTCTAAACAGACTTTAAAATAAACTGAGATTCAAAAAACACAGTAGAAAATTTTGATAGTTACAAAATGATAAATAGTAATTATATGTAAATATAAAATTACTTTCTACTATCCTCTTGTTGACTTTGAATATTATCCTTGGCAGCTGTCATTAACGATAAGAAGGAGAGCGCCATTTCTTGATAACCTTGCTGATATAAATATAAGCATATATTACGGCGCGGACGGCTGACCGCTGTTACTTTTGGACGACGTCCTTGTCCTCTACATAGTAAACTGCAGGGTATACATTTATGAAATATAATATTAATTATCTCATGAAATCGTATTTGTGTAGTTAGAACAGTTAATAATACCGTGGGGCTGAGCTGGCTCTTCGGGTGATTGTAAACCATCTTTACGTGAAACAACGGGTCTACTAGTGGCTTTGCCGCATACAACAGCAAGGACAGGCCCTCCCGCTGCAAGAGGTGCTTTGTTTGCTAGTTAGGCGACAGCCACTGCTTAAGGACCAAGATCTCGAATGAAGAAATTTTGATGTTACAAATATCTATATGCATACATATATCTACTAAATTTTGTTGTTGCTCCCATGATGAAAATACTTGTCATAGTATTTGATATATGTTTTACTATATAATTCCTATACCGCACTTTTTTTTCCAAAGGGGTGAGGAGGGGAATCCTTCAAAAGACTTCATCGGTCCGACAGACCGGAAAGAGTGTCGGATTCACCCGGGTTCCTAACGACTAAAACTAACCTCCTCGCATGTGGACCAGTGTAAAGTGTAAAGCACTATGCCCCCCTAGAAGACAAAGGAATTAAGGGTAAGAAGGGGATGATGGAAAATAACGGAGAAATTGTGATGTCCAGCTCTCACTCAAAGAGATAAGTGGAGTGGCTCTTACGCATCTGGGTAAAGCTCGAAGAGCCCCCGCACGTGTTCAAACCCACAAGAGAAAGACAGAAGCGTTCAAAAATGTATATACAAATACATCTACTTGCCCATAGAGATCCAAACAGGTGATACTGGCACCATGTAGCTCTGTATATTCATAATAAATAATATACTCATAAGCTCCAGTTTACTCACAAATAGTTTTATTTCTCAAATGAAAAGTATTCGATTGTATTGTACGCATAGATGTTATAATCTTTTAATCTTACCTTCGGCCATCATAGCCTCGATTTTGTCCTCAATCGCTTCAAAATTTTCTCTCACATAAGCCATGTTAACCAAAAAGGTGTTATAAGTAACTATACACGTCTTCAATGTAAATTTATCTGTTTTGTTAACCCAATTCTTATTAGTACTATCATAATCAGCCATACAAAAAAGTAGACGACTGGCTTTACCAGTGGTCAGCTTAAGAATGCGAGATTCTACACAGTTACTACCAGTTTCAAAAAAGGGTTTTGCCAAAGGCTTATTTACATTATACTATTAATATAGTGACCGACGGATTTGGCGAGGTGGCACTCTTATCTGTTCGAATGTACAGTGGACAGGGAGTCAAGGGATCACCGGAACGTCCCACAGTGGGAAAAAGCACTTTTTTTGGAAAAAAAATCTGCCTTGACTACAAATATTAACGAATTTTAGCAATTTTTTTTTTTAGTACTCGTAAGATAATGGGTTATGCTGTATTACTGCGTCTTTTTTTATTTAGGTCCAACTTAACCTCGAAAAAATAATAAACTATAAATAATTGCAAAATCGTGCTTATTTCTGTAGAAAAAAGATGTTTTCAAGGTTTGAATCAAAAACTAATCGAGCAATAATGATTCCAGCTAATGTAAAACAGATTTATTAATGGTAAATGGTACCATAACCTACAAAAATTAATAATATGTTTAAAATAATTAATTTTTTTGGAAAAAAATATTCTTTAACTACAACTATTAACCGATTTTAACAATTTTTCTTTCTAAATACTCGTAAGGTAATAGGCTTCACTGATTTACCGCGAATTTTCTTATTTTGGTCCAACATAACTTAAAAAAAAATGAAGAACTGTAGAAAATTGGAAAATCGTGCTTTTTACTTCAGGAAAAAGATGTTTTTCTGGTTTAAATTTATAAGTAATCCAACACTTATTATTAAAGTTAGAGTATAATAGGATAATCAACAGTAAATCAGACTATAGTCCTAAAAAATGGAGAGTATTGGCAAAATAATGACTTTTTTTTGAAAAAAAAAAAACTGTCTTAGCCCCAAACCTTAAGCGATTTCTTTTTTCTTATTAATACTTATAAGGCGGTAGGTATAACCGAGTTGTTGTGGTTTTGTTAAACACAATTTCTCATGACCTAAAGAATTTTTTATTTTTGAAAAATTAAAAGTAATTTTTATAAATTTTATTGACGATAATTTTTACTGCTTCCAGTTAACTAATATCTGTATATATATACGCTATCTACAAAATTTATATTAGTCAGAATTAATGAAGCATGCCACCGGAACCTTACATAAGTCATCTTTTTTATTTAGTTTTAATATTTTTGTCATTTTCTAGTACGTATTTAAATGCAAGCAGTATGTCTCTTTGGATTACTAATGCAAATACGCACGTGATAAGGTTTTGTTTATAAAAATTCATCTACGATTAATAATCTTCAAACTGACTATTTTTACTCATACGAATATGAACTATTGTCTACTTAGTATGTCTTTACTGTACATTCTTTTTAAATTAATGAATTATTTCACATTACGTCAATATTTTGTAAGTACAGCATTTAGTTTTTAAAGATCTATTATATCCTACAAAATATCCTGAGGTCAGAGCATTTTTTAATTGTGTATGAGAAAGAAAAGAAATTTATGACACATGTATACTTTCTCAACCAATTTTTAAAATACAATTTTTTTAGTTTTTTTATTTAATCCTTTTCGAGTTTTCTTCATATTACTGCAGTAACTTGAGGTCTATGTAAAATTTCAAGAAAATTAAAGGATTGGAATCGCAGTTTGATTGAGTTTAATTTATTATGACATCTGTTTAAACGATAAAAACATATTTTTTTTAAAGAAAAAAACACGATTTTGCAATTTTCTGTAGTTTATCATTTTTTTTCAAGGTTATGTTGGACCTAAATAAAAAAAGTCGTAGTTGTATAGTGAAACCCATAACCATACGAGTATAAAAAAAAAAAAAACATAAAATCTGTTAAGATTTGTAGTGAAGGCCGATTTTTTTCCGAAAAAAATCATGATTATAAACATGTATTCCATTTTTGTAGGTTATGGTACTATTTAAAATTGATTAGTTTGTTTAAGTCTAGCTGGAATGATAATTGTCAGATTATTTATCAATTTAAACCATGAAAACATCATTTTTCTAAAGAAAAAAGCAGGATTGTGCAATTTTCTTTAGTTCATTTTTTTTAGGTTATGTTGGATCTAAAGCCAAAAAGTAGTGAAGATACAGTGTAGCCCATTACCTTACGAGTATTTGAAAAAAAAATTTGTAAAATTTAGTTGAGATTTGTAGTGAAGGCAGTTTTTTTTCCAAAAAAAGACCTTTTTTCCGACTGTGGCGTCTATCTGAGGTGGTACTGCGTAACTTTTCAAGCATTGACATAAGTATCCGGACAAACCATCTTGGGGTGTCTTTTAGTCACAAATTTGTTAGTTTAGATACCTTTTAAATGCAGGCAAAAAGTTACGCAGTACGGCCCATGTGTGAATTTTGTGAGTGTTGTGTCATTTGACTATTTTTATGGCTCGTGAAGACTAATTTATGAAAGTTTGCTGTAATAACTTGTAAGAAACTCTCTGGATCACAATTCTATAAAACCAGCTTTTTCATTGTCATAATCATAAACATTTTTTCTTACAAACAAAACCAAGCCCTTCTTTATAATTCAATAACGGAAGGCAAGCATTTAAGGTCTTCTTTTTTACAACTCTAAAAGGACAAAATGAAAATATTATTTATGTTGGGTAGTCTGAAAATTGATAAATACTTGAATCTGTAGTTGGGTAATTGTTCATCAAAAGCATTGCTTGGTCACCTACACTTAAAAAAAGTTGGAAGAGAAGCTTCCTCAAAATTCTTTGAGCATCAAACGCCAGCACTTAGTTCGACTGCTCTCCTGACTTTGGCGAGCAGCTTATCTTAGATGAGAAAGCAGCAACATGAAGCCCTTGGGTAAGCAAACGTCCCAGTTTTAGATTGAACTGCTCTACTAAAATATAGTTCAAAGGTGCAAAGCATAAATAACGTTATTTTTACTGTATTAATTCATGAAATATACCAAATTTTTATAAATCTAAACGTTAGATGTGCAATAAATGTAAATAATGTATGCCTATAATTTATATGAATATACATAAATGAATCATTTAAAATTTGGTTTTTTGAGTGAATGGAGGAAGTTTTAAAGACTTATTAAACTAATAAGATGGCAAATTATCAATTTTTCATAAACCATGTATTTTATAATCAGGGATTAGAAACTGTGCAATAAATTATTCCGAAAAAATTTATTAGGTGCTTGAAAATATGTTTTTATTAATTTTTGTCGAATTATTATATTTAAATGCAAACATCTGTACTTTGGTATATTTATTTGTAAATAGTATACATAGGGAGATCTTATAAGTAAGTGCTTATGTAATTAAAATAAACTTATGTAGTACACGTGAAAAGTAAGCAAACATACTTTCTGCAAAACATTATTGCATACACAGATATTGAAAAAAAAACAAATGATAAAGCTAATTTAAAATCATAAAAAATTTTTGTTACAACTTAATGATTATCATCAGATCGCATTGAAAACATGTAGCTACTTTCGGTAGGTCATTATATTTAATGATTTCATTTTAATGGCTCTCTTGTTCTGCAACATTAGCATGAAAATGCTGATCAAAAGCTATTTCTTTTATATATTTTTAAATCAAAATGAATAGTGTTATTACATAATAAAATCTTATGAATCTCTCTAAAAACTTTGTCAACTGTCATCTCAACTATAATAAACGTGCCGATTTTATAAAATATGCCATGAATGTCGATGAAATCATAACGTTTGATTTGTTGCGCATAGTAAAAGTAATTAATAATTGGTATTACAAAGTGGCCCTTATTCAACGTTCAACACTTAATGTGCTCTTCAACTTTTAAATTATAAAACGCTTTGCTGATTTAAAGAACTTGTTTAAAAGCAATTGTTTGCATTAAGTTCTTGCTGCCACTTACTGATGAGCACTTATTTTCAATTTACGTTGAAAAGCCTCGAATTGCATGCACTACTCATTGACACGTGGTCCATTTTTGATTAATAACCTTGGGTAGTGCGTCAAAACGAGGAATTTGTATATTATTAGTCCGTATAATTTTAAACATAATGTATGATTATCATCTACTAATTTTCTAAAGAATTTTTTGTGATGCGTGGAGACATGGCAATATCCATAATTCGTCTTAAATAATACAAATTCCAATGCTTATCATGTCCATCGATTAAATCCCTAACCAGAATCCCTAATAAATTTAAAAATGTTATGCATTCTGCTGCCGACAGTATTGAACCTGACTGATGCTGTAACCTATTCATAGACATAATAAGAGGTTTATAAACGTGATCGTCTCCAGTAAAATTTAAAGATTCTATAATTAAATTTAGGAATAATGAAGTAAAATATTGCTTTTATAGATATATGTATAAAGTAGAGACTGTAAATCATAAAAGCAAATGCCTTCAAGGCAATCGTGCATTAAATATATGCTAACGGTATCTTGAATATCATAATCATTTATATTGTTAAAAATAAACTTTTCTTTCATGCTGCTATTCTATCGATTTAGCTCTAACGAATCAAATTGATGATTTTGCTTTGTCCTAACAAGGAAGGATTCTCAGGTGTCTCTCACCGATTTTGATGAAATTTGGATATGTTGTAGAGAATGAAAAATGAGACATTTTTTTTTTTTATCGGCTGATAAACGTTTCTAGGGGGTGAGATCCACCCCCACAGTTTACCACAAAAAACCGTTTTTCGAAGTTAACTCAAGTTTTACGAAATATTTGGGAACGAACAAATTGAAAATTTTATGTCTTAAGAATATGTAAGTTTTGAAAACATTTCGACCTTACGGGGCTGCAACCCCTATTTTCTAAAGGATGAAATTGATTTTTGGTTGAAAGGTTTTTTTTTTACAAAAAATCATGAATTAATTTTAAAAAATTTTAAAAGATGTAATTATAATGTTGATTAGAAAAGTAAGTTGATGTGTTTACAAGTTTTCGTAAAAAAAGCTTCGCAAGGTGGTCAACAACCACTAGCATTTTCAAACGCTTCTAATACCAGACAGCGTACAGAATCATAATCAAGTACAGTTGGCGGAAAAGATTAAACATATTAATAGATGCATCAAATACATTTTGACATGGAAAATATTGATGATCAAACTTTGGATTTTCAAGAAGAATTTTATTCTAATTCTGATGAAGCACTGACAAATCAGTGTACAGAAGATAATGAGGATCCAACTTTTAAATACAAACAAAAAGCTGTCGAATTTTAGAGTAGCGGAAAAAAAAACTTTAATCTTTAAACTGTAAAAAATACATTTTAAAGAATCTCATCTGTAACTTAAGTACGTCGTTGGGCTCATAAAATAAACAAAAGTTGCACTTACAAGGGAAAAATTGCTCAAATTTGTCAGAATAAACTAGATAATTTTAAAGCTTCTCATGGCAGTGGTCTTATTATTCATGACCGCGATATATGGCGATGGGCATTACGAGCTCAAAAAGATATTGGTTTTGAAGATTTTAGATTTAAGGCTTCCAAGAAATGGTTATTTAATTTTAAGTAGGCTCATAGAATAGTATCTAGAAAAGTAAATAAGTTTGTTATAAAAAAAACAATAGAAAGTTCTTCAGAATTTGCGGCTGAAGCGGATGCATTTATCGCTGACATTAAATCGAGCATACCAGAGATTGGATACAAAAGTCCGTATAATTCAGATCAAAGTGGCTTCCAGTTACGAATACAATTTGGAAGGACATTAGCAGTTGAAGAAGCAGAACAAGTGCAACGTGTAGTACAACAAATTGTTGTAACAACGCACAGTTATACCATACAAGCATTTATATTAGCTGATGGTCGACTACTCTCACTGCTTTTTTAGTTTTAAAAGAACGAAACGGTATACTCGTATAGTAGAGAGAAATTTATCTAAACCAGAAAACGTGTATTTGGAAGCATCGAAGTCTGGAAAATTAACAACAGGTAAGCGCATTCCAGAGA
Source organism: Copidosoma aretas (assembly GCA_030522625.1). Lineage (NCBI taxonomy): Eukaryota > Metazoa > Arthropoda > Insecta > Hymenoptera > Encyrtidae > Copidosoma > Copidosoma aretas. The sequence continues at coordinate 3,706 of JAPYYV010008467.1, read as the reverse complement.
TATTTTGTTATAATGTAAATTAGTTTAATTCTTTGTCGTTTAATTTCAAAACACTTCAAAATTTGGTTGCAAAAAATATACTATCAACACGTAGGATACTACTTAATATTATTACTCGACTCTTGAACTGGTCATTGTGATAAGGCAGTAGAGGAAACCATGCCACCAAATAAAATAGTTAATGTAAAAAAAATTCCTACTAAAACCACGGGAAAAATTCAGCCACTTGATGTTTATGGATTTCGTGCCTAGAAAAACTATGTCCGAAAATTCTCATGATGATGTAGTTTTAATGGATTATAATTTGAATTTACATGTTAGAAACAATATAATTGAATTTCAATCACTAGTCCACAACCAACTGTATTCACCAAGATATAAAAATCTTTACATATATTTCTGGTACAAAAATGGTTATATTAGTGAAGGACCATATAAATTTGATAATCCTGTAGATTTTAGCTTCGGAGATTATTGTCACATGCACTGCGAAGTTGAAGGATATGCTAACATTGCAGTAATACGTTGTTGTTGGTGTAAAAAATCTTTGTGTTTTGAACACTTTTACGAGGATTACCATTATTGTAAGAATTCCGTAGAATAATACATTATATGGTATATATATGCAAACAATGTACAAATAAGAATATGTCATACAACAAACCTTGTTGGACTGCCAGTACAAAAAATTTCATAATCTATTGAACACAGTCATAATTGTTTATAAACAAATTTAGAAAAGTCAAGTTTTTTCGATGTTCCCGCGTGCCATCGTTGATCTGTCATTATGAATTTGGTACATCTATTAGCAGATTCGTAGTGGGCGACCCGAAAAACGGTCTCTTTTATAAAATTTTAACGTGCTCGTATATATGTAATGTCTATTCTTGGGGATGATAATTCAGAGAATGCTGGAAAGCATCAGGTTCTTGTTTTGATATTATGTGTTGAAAATTTTTCTCAGTTCTTCAGAATTTCTGTTGATTTTCAAATCAATAAAATTATAGCTAGAAATATGTTCTAAACCCTTAAAAGAATAGGGGATGCAACTCATGGTTTCAATTAATGTAGATCACCTATTGGAATACAATTAAACTTGTAAGAAATTATGACACTTGGTTTTTTTTTAATTTAGACTTGAAGCCGAGATGAAGAGCAAAACATATTTTAGGGGTGAACTTTGGGGGTGAATTTTACCCCCTAAAAACGTTTATTAGCAGATAAAAAACAAACACGTGTCTCTTTTTCTCTTATTCTCTACACCATATCCAAATTTCATCAAAATCGGTGAGACACACCTGGGAATCGTTCCTTGTAAGTAACGTTTTTTGTTCTTCAGTAAAACTTTAAATTTGTTGTAAATTAGCTTTAAAAATTCTGCAGGAATATGAAGTATTAAATGATTTAATAAAACCAAACATGGTATTAAAACCAAGAATATCTCCAAACACCAATACAGTATGACATTTTATGTTTTTAATCTCATTGTCAATATTAGCATTGATACCTTCAGTTTGAAGATAGTTTAATTCGTCTATTACTGTTTGGAAAATTTCTTGGTTAGAGTTATTTTTTATATTTTGACTATTGACCAGAGTGGAAAATATAATACTGCGTAGTTGTAAAGCTAAAGACAGAGGGAATGCAGCTATTTTAATGTAACTTGCTACAAACTTATATGTACCACTGTGACTCCCAAGGGCATTCCACTTCGTCATCCATTTCCACTTCGTCAAAAAGTACAGTAGAGGAAGGACTAATTGATCTTCGAATTCATTTGCGTATTTTATGATCGATGAATCCCCTTGCATTATGTTTGATATTATAAATTGTTCTTTAATTGATTCATTTGTATGATTAAAAGTTTATTTCATAAACCAGGTATCTTTAAAAACTTTTGCATAGTATTTTTTAAAGAAACACACATTTCATACCGAGGTTTTGGTACATGAACTATAGTGTTATCAACCACTTATTTTTTAAATGTTGACCAATAAGAAATTTTTGTGGCTTAAATATAGACCCTCAAGTACGTGAATCTTTTCGATTCCGCTATGAAATCATCAAATGTAGACTAGTAATTTTTAAATAATACACTTGACTCAAGGGTACAAATGTTCAAATTTTTATTAAAATAAGCATATCATTTTTCAAACGATTCAAAAAAGCATTACAAATGAAATCAATTACGAAATTCACTATTTCGTGGGTTGTTGGGGTTCGCGTAAAATAATAAAATATATATTTCAAAAGAATGTCAACTTATTATTTTTTATTTATGGTTGATATTTAATAACAAAACGAACTAAAGAACTCAAAATCATAAATACTGTATAATCACATCTAAATTCACTTGTTCATTTCCGTCAAACAATTAAAACAAGACCTAATAGCTTTAACTGCGTGAGAAAATTTTTTTTTTTTCCTGTTTATAACCGTATACACGTATTTAATATTTCTTGGTTCGCCTAATAAAACCAAGTATAGATGTACATGTTGATTATTTGATTCCAACCAACTTTCGAAATCTAGAAGGGTTTGCTTTTCCGTATTATCATCCTGAAAAATAAATAATTCATACCATCATACAGAGCCTTAGTTCGATTCGAAGAAACATTTTATAAGCACTTGATGGAACAGATGAAAATCAAATAATTGGAATGTAAAATACTGCACACTAGAGTGCCGAACTTTTTTTTTAGTTTTAAAAAATTGTATCCACACAAATAAAAAGGTTAAGTACCTTAACGTGTAGGAGAGATGCCTTGCTCACATTACTTTTATTGATATTAACTGATCCTGTAGAATTCTTTACAGATTTTGCAACGGGCATCCAATGAAGCAACAATAGCAGAGCTAGATTATCGTTCTGTTTTTCTAAACGGAGAGAAAAAATATTATAACTTATTGGTGTACACTAAGTATAAAAACGTATGTACCAAACGGTAGTAATAAGGTATGTAATTTGAAAATATTTATGACTCTGAAAATATTTTTAAGCCTCCTTTACATATTTAAAGGCAGATTGTTCGTTTAAAGTCCTATTCCAGCTACAAAAAATAGTAACTACTTTTTAAAACTTATTTCTATAAATGCATACAATATGAGATACATGCTCAAAAATTATGAATCATTATCAACGATTTGCAAAATTGTAAAAGTTCATGTAGCACAATTAAATACGACATGAACTATAACTGACTAAGTGGCCACTCGAAGGGTTGCATGGGCACGAGAAACTTCGAAAGTATTGACTTAAAAATTCTGTGTTTTTTTTTTTCTTTTATGATTCGATGTCTTTCAGTAAAACTTTTTTCCCATTCTTCTAATAGAATGGTGGTTGATTGATTACTTTGATCTTTATTGCATACAGAATCATAACTCTCATGAATCGTCTCTATGTGAATCAATAAATTTTTATTATGGGTTCAAATATTTATTTTATGCGTGAGTAGTTAATACAAATATTTTACGTACATGACTGTGGAACATCATTAACAGCAGATTCCCTCAGGCTACTTGTAAGTGTCTACAATACCATATACGAGGTGTGTTCAAAACGTACACGGAATTTGAATATTTCGCGGGTCTGGAGAGTCCGATTGTCAAATTTTTTTTTATTGTGTTGGTATACATGCCCCTAAAGTATGATAAAATTTTCAGCTATATTCACTGTTTACTTTGTCTGTGGCAGCCACTAAGGTTG
>JAPYYV010008466.1:0-12604 GCA_030522625.1 Copidosoma aretas | reverse complement strand
ACTCGATTTGGTGCAGTGGCGTACCTTTAGATCGCGCATTTTCGCCACCATGGACGCTGGCGTGGATTCTCTTATCCCCTCCAACTTCATTCTCGGAGCAAATATAATTTCATATAACATACGAGTAACATATAGTATTACATATGGCAATGCATAAAGAGTTTTGAATTGGTAATGCCATACGTAGTTCTCTATGGAAAAACATAAATAATTGCAAGTTGAAAATAAACAAAAAAATTGGCCATCCAAAAATAATTACAAAATAAAATTTAGCGTTATTTACTGTGGCCAATGGTATTACTATCCGAGTGATAAATGCAAAACAAGGGGTTTCAGCTGATTTATCTTATATTTTAAAGAAAAAAATTTATCGATTTTTTTTTTAATCATTGAAATAGTACTTGGACTCTCCTATTTTGAGGTTATTATCCGGTTGATAACACTAACATTGATTAGTAAATACCGCTAGACACTAATTTGTGATTATTTTTGGATGATAAAAATTTTTTTAATTTGAACTTTTAATTCCATATGTTTTTCCACATGTCATTACATATGGCATTACCATTCCAAAACCCTTTATGTATTTCCATATGTAATACCATATAAAATGCCATATGTAAGCACGTATGGTTTTACATAAGAAATCGCATACATAATGACGTTTTATATTATTAGGTGGGACGCCAACCTCATGGATTGTGATTCTTGCTTTAGACTCTTGTTAGAGGTTTAATAATTTTAATTCAACTTCGCTAAATATCTGCATTTTGAAAATTACTTCTTCGTAATATTTTAAAATATAATAATAATAATAAACGATAAATATAAATAATAAATGAGATTTGACTGTGCTCGGCATAGTAAAACTACTAAGTAAGTATACTATAAAGGTATGCGGTTTTTCATAATAAATTATAACTCAACCATAACTTCTGTGTTTTGTAGTTTTAAAACTTTTTACTTGCCATATTTGATTCTCCTTATTCCAGTTACTATACCCTTGTCTTAGCATTATATTTTCATTATTAATGAATAATAACTAATAATTGTGCCTAATTATGTGTTTAATGTCTTATCCCTACTGTTAATCAATTTTTCAAATCTTTAAAATATTGATCTTTGACATTAAAGCAGTATTATTACCTTAATAATAGATTAACACAAGATACTAGGTGTTTAGAGCATTACTACTAATTAACAATAAAAGTACAGCAATCAATATTTTGCAATTGCACTAATGGCCTCTTTAGAATACATACATCTATATAAATACAAGACTAAGACATTCAGTAAATCACATGGAAAAAAAGATACACATAGGTAAAAAGAAGGTTACAAAAATTAACGAAAATATTTCTTATTTTTAATTTACCATGCAGGTACCAGGACAGCACGTCAATTGGACAGTCATAGCTTTTCTTAAGATCTATGCATTACAGCAGAAACTATATATATCGTGTACAATTGGAAAGTCAAAGAATTAACAAACGAGCAAAAGGCCTTTTAGCCGTAACAAAGAGACTGGCTCATGTACACAGGAACGAAACAGAGGCACAACGCAGACATAAACTAAAAGGTAAACTATAGGGGCAGCAGCTCTCTGAAACAGGACCCATAAATGCAGGTGCAAAAAATTCCTAGGGACAGGGAGATTACAAATAGACTCGACTGCAACAGGTATAAAACATGCAATAGAAATAGCAAAATTTCATTACGCTTTAATTTTTATTTCTTATTCTGCTGTTGATTTAATGTAAAATGTTCTTGTATACCTCGTGAAGTTTTCTCGTATTTAACTGTCTATAATTGTTATTGTTGATTAAGGTAAGAAAAATAATTTCAGAGAATTCTCGTTTGTATCCATTACGCTCCTGATCACGAAACACCGTTCCCTCAAAATCAAATCCCTGTACACAGTGTAAGAAGAGGGCGTATTGCGCCGATCTGTCATCCGTATATCCGATACAACGTTTGTGTTCGCAAAGGCGTACATACAGGTGTCTTTTACTTTGACCAATGTATCGCATCCCACACTTACATAGGATTACATAGGCAATGCCACTTCTTTGCAATTTATCAGTTTTATCCTTCCCCAACTACAAGATGTTAGTCAATTTGCCTAAACCGAAAAAAAAACTCTTATGTTATACTTTGATAGAACTCTATGGATAGAGCTCTCAATTGGTTGGAAACAAGGATCAACCAAGAAAGGCTTCCCGCTCGAGGTTGATTCACCCAGAGGATGAGAACCACTACCCACGCCGCACTCCTGGACGTTCGAGCTCTGTAGTCTCTGGGAAGTTTTTGAGGATCTATCGAGAAAGCTTATTCTTGCTTTTATATATATCTATAAACAGATGAAACAGATCATTCATTTGCAGCAAGAATCTTACGAGCTGTAGCAATGTTTTTTGATCGAAAGGACGGGTCAGCTAATCAAAAAACCTTTTAATTAAGGAAAAGACAATGGCAATCTTCTGATAAACTGTATTATGAAAAAAAAGGTTGAGTAATGTACCTAAAGCTGAGGATTTCTTATATAAATATATAAGGCTTATAGAATTTGGAATACATGTAACACAGATATCTAGAAACGGAATGAAATTATTGACTTCTTTTTCGACCGTCAATTGTACAGAGGAATTGTAACTAATAAAGAGATTTAAGATATCATCTATCTGATCTGCTTAATCACCGACAAACAAGCATCCATATATTTAACATACAGAAAGGCCGTATAATTGCAATCACTTAAAATTGAAGTTTCCAGAGATTCTAAAATGACTTCTTTGAACCATGGAGATCTACATTCTTCCAAGGGAGTTCCACAAGCTTGTCTGTACGTGTGACCATTAATAAAAAGTTAGAATTAATTAAAAAATCAATTTTATCCATAAACTATGTTTCGTCCATGCCCAATAGATTCGTAAGACTGTTAATTTTTCACGAAGTGGAACTTTTTATTAGCGTGAAAGGAAGGTTAGTATATGACGACACTACATCAAACAATAAAAAAGAGAAGCCATCTGGGACGATCAAATTTTTGACCTTCTCTATGACGTTGAAGAATTTTTTTACATATCATGTCAGGTTCTGGAATTTCTGCAGCACAAAAAACACCTCGGTCCCTCTATTTGTTGACAAAAATTTTGACGGAAGTAATAAGCCGGGGAAGAACTTTTTTGTTTTCAGCAACATTTAGTTTAGTGCAATAAGAATCATTAATTGAAATGTCGTTGACTTTACATAAATACTCATTCCTATACAAGACTACAGTGGTGCCACCTTTATCTACCTTTGAGATGCATTGCTCCGTGAGATAAGTAAATAACTTTTTGTCCGATTAATACTCTTCAAAACGGTATTATCGTAGTAGGATTTTCTATATTTTTTAACAGTGTGTTTTCTTTGTAGTTATCTATTAATGTCTGTTTACTATAAAGATGGCACGACTGTAGTCTTGTGTGAGATTTAATCTTTATGTAAAGTCAACGCCATTTTAATTATTGATTTTTATCACACCAATATAAATAATGCTGAAAGCAGAAAAGGTCATTCTTGGCTGATCCATTCTGTCGAAATTCTTTTCAATAAATGGAAGGACAGAGGTATTTTTTGTGCTGCAGAAATACTCGATCTCGACGTTACTGACTTGGGTGGCAGCTATCAGTTCAAAGCCTATGGCCTTATCAAGGCTCATAAAAATGGCTCCCCGGCGAGGTTGATTGTATCTTCCATCGGTTCTTCCACCTACAGTTAGACGGATGTTTTTCGTTATTCATCTCTAATTTCATTAATAAATCGACATATTCTGAAAAAAATTTCTTCGACGTCAGAGAGAAGTTCGAAAATTTGGTCATCCCTGATGGCTTCTCTTTTTTATCTTGTGATGTAGTGTTCTCATATACTAACAGTCTAACGAATCTATTGGGCATAGACCAAACATAGATTTTAGATGCCATTGATTTTTTAATCAATTCTAGCTTTTTATTAATGGTCACACGTACAGACAAGCTTGTGGAACTCCCTTGGGAGGATGTATCTATACTATAGTTCTCCATGGTTTGCAGAAGTCATTTTGGCGTCTCTGAAAACTTCAATTTTAAGTGATTGCAATTATACGGTCTTTCTGTATGTAAAATATATAGATGCTTGTTTGTCGGTGATTAAGCAGATCAGATGCATAATATCTTAAATCTCTTTATTAGTTACAATTCTTCTGTACAATTGACTGTCGAAAAAGAAGTCAATAATTCCATTCCGTTTCTGGATATCTGTATTACACGTATTCCGAATTCTATAAGCCCCATATATTTATATAAGAAACCCTCGGCTTTAGGTACATTACTCAACCTTTTTTTACATAATACAGTTCATAAGAAGATTGCCCTTGTCTTTTCCTCAATTAAAAAGGTTTTTTAATTAGCTGACCCTTCCTTTCGATCAAAAAACACTGCTGCAGCTCGTAAGATTCTTGCTGCAAATGAATGATCTGTTTCATTTGTTAATATATATACATAAAAGCAAGTTTAAGCTTTCTCAATAGATCTTAAAAAACTTCCCAGGGACTACACAGCTCGAACGTCCAGAAGTGCTGCGTGGGTAGTAGTTCCCATCCTCTGACTGAATCAACCTCGAGCGCGAGGCCTTTCTTGGTTGCTCCTTGTTTTCAACCAATTGAGAGCTCTATCCATAGAGTTCTGTCAAAGTATAACATAAGAGTTTTTTTTTCGGTTTAGGCAAATTGACTTACATCTTGTAGTTGGGGAAGGGTAAAACTGATAAATTGCAAAGAAGTGGTATTGTCTATGTAATCCTATGTAAGTGTGGGATGCGGTATATTGGTCAAAGTAAAAGACACCTATATGTACGCCTTTGCGAACACAAACGTTGTATTGGATATATGGATGACACGTCGGCGCAATACGCCCACTCCTTACACTGTATACAGGGTTTTGATTTTGAGGGAACGGCGGTTTGTGATCAGGAGCGTAACGGATACAAACGGGAATTCTCTGAAATTATTTTTCTCACCTTAATAAACAATAACAATAATAGACAGTCAAATACGAGAAAACTTTATAAGGTATACAATAACTTTTTCCTACTTCGGGCGTTTTTGAGAGGCTGGTGCGCCCTCGGTAGGAAAAATAGTGTCCGCCACTTAAGTGCGATCCAACCAGGGCTACGTTACGGACCCTCGGGCCGTAAAATCGCCCTGGAGGCGATCGCACTTTTGTGACGAAAACTCCTATTTCTTACCTAGGGCAGAAAGTGCGCCAGAGCCGTTCTGCCCTCGGGGCGCATTTTCGGGCCTCTTAATCACTTTTGGCTCACGGGCAGAAATTTGCACTTTCTGCCCTCGGTACAAAAAATGTTGTCCTCACCTCGGGCAGAAAATACGACTGCCGCGCCCGAAGGGCTAGGTAGGAAATGTACTATTTGCATCAAACCAAAAACAGAATCAAAATTGAAAATTCAATGTATTGTAAAATTATATTTTGGTTAGGAATTCAATGCGCTCATTAGTTCTTTTTTAAAATTATTCATAAAATGAATGATCAACCAAACAAAAGAGAAGTAAATTTAATCAGGGAGAACATATACTTGCTATTCATTTTAATACTTATCGATTGAATAACATCCTAATCAGTCGAATCATAAGGAGCTCTATTTTTAAGACTTATTTTAACAATTTTAGTGTGGTTTAACGGGACACAATAAATTTATTAACAAAAGAGCAGGTAGTCAAGCATGTTGATCTACGGGGTAAAAATTATTCAGTTTTCAATTATTTATTTAGAAATCTTGAATCCAAGCACTGTAACATTGATTTTTTGGGAACTAATTTCTTGGGTTATTAATAATGCATTTTTTAAACTAATATAAGTCAAGTGTATAGTATTATTAGGGTTATTGGCTGCTTGCGATTAATTAATTTTATTAACTTCGTGGCGTTTATCGGGTTTTTTCTTTTTAGCCCATAAAGCTGATTCAAGTCTCGCGAGCTCTGTCTGCCACCCCCCTGAAAATATATAGTGTCATTCTGTATGCAGTTTCTTATGTAAAACCATATGTAGTTACATGTAGCATTACATATGGTATTACATATGTCAATACATATAGGGTTTTGGATTGATAATGCTATATGTAATCGCATGTATGAAAACATAAAATCAGAAGTTCAAATTAAAAAAAATTTTCATCATCCAAAAATAATCACAAACTAGAGTTTAGCGCTATTCACTAAACATTAGTAGTGTTTTCATCCGGATGATAACCATAAAATAGGAAGATTCAAGTACTATTTTAGGAATTGAAAAAAATGATTGATAAATTTTATTTTCTCAAATATAAGATAAATCAGGTCACACCCCCTGTTTGCAGTTATCACTCGGATAGTAATACCATTGGTTGATAGTAAATAACGCTAAACCATATTTTGTAATTATTTTTGCATGAAAAATTAATTTTTTTATTTTCATCTTGTAATTTCATATGTTTTTCCACATGGAATTATGCATGGCAATACTAATCTAAAACCCTTTATGCATACCATATGTAATGCCATATGTAAATATATAGGTTTTACATAAGAAATTCTATACAGAATGACGTTTTATATTTTCAGGTGGGCACTTTCGTGCCGAACGTACATATAGAGCATCATGTATTGATCGTCGATATTCGACTGTCATTGATTACTCCGATCGCTCTGCTCCGGTTTCAATGCGACGACGGAGTTCGGACCTACCGAATCAACCGAATCGGTCGCGTAGTTGTTCATAATGACTTTCGTTAATGTCTTTCGTATTAGCTATGTGTTAACTGCTTATGCGTGATAAACGTGAAGTTTTTAATTGGAGTCTGGACGTTCTCATGACTCAAAGTACATGAGTTCACTGTACGTCTTCGTTGGATCTCCTTACTCTGCCATGTTCCAGTTATAACAAAATTTATGTAACAATTGTTTGATGCTTTCACACTCATTGTCATATATTTTAGTAAGCAGTATGAGCAGACATGGAATGCTAAGAAATCTTAAGGTAAAATACTGTTATACATCGTTTTGTTCCGTTAACTTTATCCATAGTATTCTTAAAATATAGTAGCGCAAAAACACTTTATTTGCAGTTTGTGAATGTTTTTATTTGAGTAAAGTGAAGTAAATACAGTGAAATTTTTTTATTTGCAGGGACTTTGTCAGTGAAATCTACTCATATAGCAAGACCATCTCGTATTTCCCATGAGCCATTAGTGAAAACGTAAGCTCTGTAATGAGCAAGATCACCAGATATGATTTCAACACAACCAATAATGTTTTATTGTTTTCTTTTTTTACCATTAAAGAATATGGAAATTCATTATTAATCACAAAGTGGATTACATCTGATGTGAAAACGAATTCAGTTTCAATAACTAGCAATTTATTTACTTGAATGTCTTCATTCAATTTTTTTGTTTACAATTAATACAATCAGTGCTTTCTGAGTTGTTGAAAATTTCATTCATGCAATCTTGCAGATTTTTTAGACCATTTATGTTGTTAATTATTTTAGGGACACTGTGAAACGGAATTATTATAGTGTTGTAGTGTTCTTTTTTTTCGGTAGTGACAACTTTCACAAAATTTTATCGTTTCTAGTAAAGATTAATTTTTTTCTTTTAATAAGGTCTCGAAAAGGTTTGTTATGCTAATTCTACAATCAACAACCTTTCCATTACCAATTCCAAATGGGTTAAGTACATCACCTCTATCCACGTACAACTTTGTTAAAGGTGAATCATTGTGTACATATTCATAAATACTTTGCATAGATTTGGTATTTCTAGAATTATCAACAAAACTCTTCACATTTTCATATAACCTGTAAGAATTTGATTATATTTCTGCGAGTTAATCATACAGACAAGTGTTTATGTAATAAAACATTTTTCCACTATGCAGCAGGCTATCACAATTACGTCCATTTTTTATGAGAGCCATACCAATGCCATAAACTTCCTCACAGTATTCATCTAGCTTATCTACACAAGAGTTTTTTTTCCATTCCATTATCAATTGACCTGTTTCATTATCCCACGATTCTAGCTCATTGCTTACAGGTATGTCTTCAGCTTATTCTCTAATATCTATATTCAGAACAGTATGCAGTGTACGTGGATTTAACTTGATATTTTTTCCACAATAATTTTCATCATAATCTCTTACTAATTTAACTGTTCCATCATCCCACAATACTTGCTCCTGTAAGTAAATGTCTTTAGGTTGATTGAAGACGATTCTATCTGGATCAGTATACACTATAGGTCGATTTAACTCTGCATTTTTTAAGGCTACCTTTACTAATTTTACTTGACCTTCCATCAACATCAATTGACGAAGAACAAATCTATTTACGTTTATTGGATATTTATTGTAGTTCAAATTGTTAAGCTCCATAAAATGGGCTTCCGATCTAGCTGGGGTAGCTGCTTTAATTAAAGATTAGTAGTATTTCATCATGACATTAGTCCAAGAAGAGAATTGAGAGAATAGATGGATAATATTGTCAGATAAATTCGGGCAATAATACATATTTGGAATTGCCGACAACGTAGAAGCATTTTCACATAAGCTTAGAGCTTTTTGATGAATGTTGTCAATAAAATCTTTTATGTTATTTACATATCTCATCTCGGTGTACGCCTCTTTGTTGTCAACATCTTGATACCCTAATATGCTTTGCGTTTTCTTCTTCTCGTCGTATTCATCATGATTACAATTTTGAAACTTACTTATCAGCCGATTTCTTCGACTATCACAATTTTTGCCACAAGTAGAGCTAAGACACATCGTAAATATAGCGATAAGTACATTTTCTATAATATCTAACGTATCTACTTGTATACAGTAGCCCACACATCTTTTATAGAAATGTTTTACGATGAAGTTGTGACCTTAAAAGTATTTCCATTCATCGACAGCATGTAAATTGTAAGCTGTGTCTGATCTAATAAAACAGGGTTTTACAAGAATACCATCCATTGTAGCTTCATATAGAACTGATCAGTTTAAGGTATTGGTGTCATGTTTTTCACGCAACATTTGCCAGATGGGAAGTATTTTTTCCATACATTGAGTTACAGCCACATATAAAAATACGTGAACTGTTGTGTCGTTGTTTGTAGTGATTGATTAAACAAAATTACCAAAGGCATCGATGGAGACACATAATCGACATTTTTTTTTTCATTTCTTGTAACAATACTATCTGTTCATCCAACCAATACATCGCTCTGAAAGGAAATCGATAGTTTTTTCAAATTTCTTAGAATCCATGACTTTTTAAATGCAGCAAAGACTTAATGACTGACTTCCCCCCTTTCACTTTAAGTGCTTCATCCACAGCTTCTTGTATAGCTCTTCTTAGATATAATGTGTTCGAGAGTAAGTTAATTCAACGTAAGAGTACTTCAGATCTTCGTGTGCCTGTTGTTTTCGAAAACAACTTGATTTTTGGTATATTAATTTGTATTTTGCGTCTTTTCGTGGTGTTCCTCAGAGTTTTCTTCTTTTTTGTGTGACACATTTTTCTTGTATCATAAGTATTGATAGTAATAGTTATAGTTTTACTATGTTCATCATAAATTCGGGGACAGTTGCCGTGAAAGTAGGTTTGGCACTCGCTGCATCGTCCAAAAAATTCGAAAAAAGGAAATTCCTCGTTTTTGAAAAATTTATCGATAATTGTTAAATGCATATTTACATGATATTTTTAGAGTTTTCCTCATTTTTTTAACAACAACATTAGTCCACTTATTTTTCAACGTTAAATATCTTCTACCGTCACAGTAAATATTTTCTATTAGTTTTATAAGTTCCCATTCTTTTTCAGAAAATTTGAGAGTAAAGCTTAAAGGCTTGCCCCTATTCGGATTTGGATTTTTACTGATTTCCTGCATCGAAATTCTTCATCACTGTCACAAGTAATACTATGGTCATTTTCATTCTTACTTTTATCACTGTCAGGAAGAGAAAACTTGTATTTTTCTTGTTTGTCAATATTCCAATAAGTTTTGAGTTTGTCGAGGATTCCTCCTCTGTTTTTCTGGACAAAGATGTACAGATTTTTTACTTAAATCTTATCATCCAGGAGATTACAAGCATTTGTCCACACATTATTGCTAGCTTTATACAGTTCTTCATTTTCATCAAATACTTTTAGTTTTTTTAGAACGCTTAATATCACAACAACATATACTGCAGCTTCAGCAGGCATTTTGAATAAACACTATTATAAAACTGTAGTTCATAATAACATTACATATTAGTCGTTAAACAGTGTGTGCCTGTTGAACTGTGTCGATAAAATTCAAGTTTAGACGTGTTTCATTCGAGAAGAAAGCTTATACTGCTTGTAATGTTATGCTGTTTGCCGTGTACTACTCGACAGGACTGAACTTGTACTACATACGAACAGATAAACGCATTGAATGCAGTAGGGGAAAAAAAAAGGAAGCGTTGATTTTATTTAAATTTATCTTGGAAATAATGTTTACTTCGTGATTAGAAACTTGTATTCAGTAAAAATTTGAAAATGGTGGAGACTGAACAAACATTGATTTGAATACTGATGTGGATGCGCGTACCATCTCATAACGGCATTGAAAATCTCAGTTTAGTGTACTCAGAAGATAATTATTTGTTTAACTGCACAAATACAAGAACGTTCGGTCAATGGTAATACAGTTAGCTTCGAAATTTGATCAAATTTGAAATTCGTGTCCTTTGCAAGAAAAAAAAATGTTTTCAAACTTGGTAAGAATAAAATTATTACAATAAATACGTATACAACCATATCATATAATCGCTTTTGAAAAGTTCTGAAATTTATGAATTTTAGCGCACTTTTGACTTATAATAATGCACCGTCTACACTCTACAGTTCTGCCACAACAACAATCCCTATTATGCGTGTGTGTACATATATATATGCACTGCAAAAAAAATGTGTGTAAGTGCAGTCCCATGAAACACGGAATCCGCATACGGAACCCATTTTGAGCCCATGAATTGCCTCAAAAATAAGTAATCTATATTTCTACACCACCCAAAGACAATAAAAAATTTATAACAAATAATTATAAATTTCAGATCCAATTGCTTGAAAGATGGACTGGTCAGTAAGTTAAAATTCACATTGAATTGTTAGAAAAATATGATGCAAGTATTGAAGTGACTTGCGTTCATGAGTTATTTTGTATTTCATTTGAATTCTTGTTACAAATTTTGATGCCTGAAGTTTCTCACGAAGTGGCGTTCAAAATTCTCAAAGATTTAACGTGATTTGAAAAAAATGGTAAGCTTAAGAAATAAAGAAACATAACTGCTTGTGGACTGCTAGGGAATAAT
Source organism: Copidosoma aretas (assembly GCA_030522625.1). Taxonomy (NCBI): domain Eukaryota; kingdom Metazoa; phylum Arthropoda; class Insecta; order Hymenoptera; family Encyrtidae; genus Copidosoma; species Copidosoma aretas. The sequence goes on along the minus strand of JAPYYV010008466.1, from coordinate 1,206 downwards.
ATCATGACAAAAAATCTGTATACAAGGGTAAAAGAAAATAGACAATGATTACGAGACAAACTATTAAGCGTTTCGAGTATACTTAATATCCCTTTGCAGTCGTCAACAGTTGTTCAGACAGCAGAAGATTCAATGATAGAAAAACAAAATATTTATAAGCAAGAACAAATAGATATTCTCGATGCTTTGGAGGATTTCAGATTAGATTTTGTCATGAGTACCATGATGAATGACGTATGCACTTCTTCATTTCATGATATATACTGGTTTCCTGATTAAATGGACTTGTGGAAAAAAACTATAAAAAATTAAGATTTTTTAGTTTCATTTGCGCACAGGGATATCTTGATACAAAATACGATAATTAGTAATGTGAAAAGTGAACGCATCATATTATGTGTTTTGTTTACTGAATATATAAACAGAATCAGTCCGTATGCTTAATTTATTGCAGAAAAAACTATGTACGTTTATTTCATTACTTTCTGTGCGAAAATTAAAAGAGAAAGTTACTGTTCCACAAAAATTTATGGGCAAACCTTATCGTAAAATAATTTAAATATGATTATTCAATTGTATAGCACGAGTGCGCTTTTCGTTCAGTAAAAAAAAATATTCAGATGATCGGCATCTTTCGGGCCTTTAACTGATTCAATTTGAATTCATTTTATTTTAGATAATTTGAGAGAAAGTCATCGAGGATCTTTTCAGAACATAATCATCATTTCAACAGTTTCGTTATTACGATTTTTCCACAAAAATGTAAGGAATCGTGTAAAAACTTGTGTTTTCGTATAAAATAGTGTATTGTGATGCAAGTGCGGCAAATCGCTAAATGCGCTCACGGCCGGTGTGTGGTGCACGAGCGCATCGAGTGAGCCATTCCGGCCAAGTGCGTATTTAGCACGCCGCACGTGTGCCACACACTATTTTATAGTACTAATACCACGGAATAATGCCGACCACGCGGGGGTGGAGGTGCTAAAGTTCCGACGGTCTGTATGCACTGAGTACTATAGTGCAGCCAAGTACAGAATCAGCCTACTTTGTCGCACGTCAGCTGACTTTGTCGCATGCCAGTTGACTTTGTCGCACACTAGCTGACTTTGTCGCACTCCGTGCTGCATAGTTCTTCACTTTACCGACATTAAATGCGTGCGCATTAAGACATTTTCCATGCACGTGTACTATAAAATATACTCAATT
>JAPYYV010008465.1:0-12605 GCA_030522625.1 Copidosoma aretas | reverse complement strand
ACATCACTGACAATTTATCAGCTGTGTCTTCAGCTTGTATGTAACTATGTTCATGTTTATTTATTGACAGTTGCATCTTATAAAATTTTTTTCACTCAATACTTACAAATAGTATAAATTATTGTATTTCATCATGCCGGCTGATAGAAAACTCGTTTCTTTTTGGATTCAACCGTATCCTGGTGTGTTTACGTACGACGGACAATCTTTATATTGACATATGTGTGAAAAAGTGGTTAAGTGTGAAAGAAAATTTCAAGTTGTTCAAGTATGTACACTATTTACAAATTCTTAGGTACAAATGATGCAATGAGCATTTTATAATAAATAAACTTAAATATTACTGCACGGTGGAACTGCAACTCATCAGGCCAAACTGAAAAAAAGGACCACGTCAAAAGCGTCTTTCTCACGTAGTTGTTGATGAACCGAAAGATGAATTTTTTAAAGATCTGTGTGGAACGCTGCTTGCATGCAGTATTCCTTTCTACGTATACTCATTTTAATTAAGAATCCCATTTTTTCTCAAAAATCTATCTACTAATTTTAATATTTCAAACGCATGTCTCTTGTTGTCTATGTTTCAGGTACGATTATTGTTTTGAATCTTTCTTTACCAATATTGGGTAAAGATGCTGAGTAATTATTTTCTGTTAAACGCATATTTATACTTAAAGTTTAAAATTTTTAAAGATGACTAATAAAATGAGCACTTGAGTGTTTCTGCTAATAACATACTTTTATCATCATTTCTAATGACAGGAAGTATTTGGCGATAGCCACTCTCCAAAATCGTTAGTTTATCTGCAATTTTTCTATCACAAAGACCTCTTAATGTTCCACTAACTATTTCTTATGCGTTTCAGGAATCATGGATACTTCATCCCAAATTATTAACACTGCCTTCCGTATTTATTTTATTACATTCTGATTCCAAAAATAAACTTTCTAAAGTATATAAATCTAATGGCTAACGATAAGTTCTCTGACTTGTCATTACCTTAGGATGCAACATCGATGCAATTTCAGTCCAAAACATTGACAATACTTTTTCACCATGAGAAATAAAGCATTAAATAATTGTTTTATGCAAGAAAAGTTTCCCTGAACCGCTAGAACCATCTATAAGAGAATTTTTTTCATCTCTTCTATAAATGATTTCAAAAATATAATTTTGATCATCATTTAAATGAGCATATAATGATTCGAACATCCTTTTACATGAAGCAATTTCCTCAAAGTTATCTGTTCATTGCAAAAAAAAAAATTTCTTCAAGTACAGATACATTAAAGCATTCACAAGACTTGTCTTCTTGACAAAAAATTATATGTGTGTGTGAAAAGCTTGATTTTATTTATCCAGAATAAATCCTCCTGTGAAATAGGTTTTATATTTATTTCAAATATCGTAACCAGAAATATGTTCTGAAAGTTAAAACCATGCGAAAATTTAAGTTAACGAATCATTTGTATTTTATAATTTTTTACCGATTTTATTATTTATTTAAATGTAATAGATCATTTAAAGGACAAACTCATCTTAATTGCCATGTTATAAGTCATAATAAAGAAAAAAAAAAAATCATATGTGCTGATTGTGGTAGAAGTTTATGCGGAAATGATAACTCAAAACGTCACGATAAAAATGTACACAGAAAAGTAACATAACTAAAAACACTATAATTACTAATAATTTATCTACTATGATTAGGAATTGTTAATTTATTTAATCAAATTTAAAAGTTATAGCATAATGCTAAAGTAAACGTAATTATTTTATTTGTCAAGACCTGCGTTATTGGTATTATAGTATGCTACTTATATGTAAGTCGGTACGCGGAGCGTGCGGAAGGCGAAGCCCCACTAGTATATGATTATATGTGTATATACATATATACATAGATAGTCCTATGGTATATAGTGATTTTTAAGGGGCTGTCCATGATCTCCTTATCCCACCCTCCCTTAGCCTCCCTTTATATAACAAAATATTCTCCTTTCTTCTCCATGAAATTAACTCAATCCAATTTTGGATAAGACCTTTTCGAACCAATCTCACTACCCCATCAGACTTTTTTTCTCCTTCTTAGCTCCCTTTAGCCCCTTTTAAATTAGGGTAGAATGCTCTTAATTTATCCGTTATTTTAAACAGTATTTTTTTTTTATTTCCCCTGTTAACCCTCCTCATTCCTGCTAACTGCCCCTTATAAATTTAGAAACTTTTTGGATTCTATGCAGCCTTCCTCAAATGCTTGGGAAATCTTCAGCATTTGACAAACCCCCCTTAAAACCTTACAATTTTTTAGATATTATGCAGCACCCCTTACTTCAACCCTTCAACCACCTTTACTCCTCAAAAACTTTCAATTTCTTATGCATTTTATGCATTTGTCTTCCCTATATTCGAAACATGAAATATTTTTAGCATTTGATCAGCCCTCTCATAGTAATTTCTACATTTTTCAGATATGACACAGCAAGTCTTGCCCATTCACTTCTCACTACCCTGAAGACTTTCTATAGCCACATTTTACTTCTATCACTGATCCGGGTTCTTTGGTTAGTTGGTCTCTTGGACTCTCCTTGACACCATACACCTTACACTGGGCTTTCAGATTAATTGTGTTATTTGATTCCACTTAGCCTGAAATATATAAAGTAATAAAATGACATATGTTACAGTAATTTTATCAATTTTTTCTACACCACCCATGAGAAAAATAGACAGCAAGCCGCGTTGACATTTTTTTTAATGTTAATATTTCTATCAATTCACTAAATCCTACAAACAATAAATACAAATATGCTGGATGATAAGCATGATGTGAATCGACTGAATTTTATGATATAATACAATAGTAACATCCGTGAAAGTCGTCGCCTAATACATTTTTTTGTAAAATCATAAGACTGTGCCCTGTATTAGAACCTATAAATATATATGTATGTATATATATATATGTATATATATATATATATATACTAGTGGAGCTTCGCTCTCCTGCGCGCTCTGCGAGCCAACCCCCCAGTAACAAGATTAAATATAAAATCACATTCTAAAGAAGAAAAAATGTGTGTCTGAGTGGATTCTTATAAAATACAAGTATTGAATGGTTTCAATTAGACAAAAATGATAGTTTTTAACTGCGGCGTACCAGTTGACGAGTTAGTACCAATCAACGTATTAATAATATAGTGTATTTGCTGAAAAGTCCAAAATATTTATGTTTAAATAATAGTACTGGAGTACATGATTGGATATATATATATATATATATATTTATAGATATGTATATATACCGTCTACACACGTGTGTATATATGTATAGGTCCGAGGTCTTTTAAAAAAAAAAAAGTAGATTTTTATTTTTCTTAACAAATATTTATTTATTCATCAATTTCTATTTTGTCCCCTTTAAAGTTGTCCCCTCGAATATAATACACTTGTGCTAGCATTTTTTCCAATCCTTGAAGCAGTTCTAATATGCACTTTTTGGTATGCCCTTGAGCTCTCTCAGCGATTAGGTTTGTATCTCCTCAATCGTCGCAAAACTCCGTCCTTTTATGGGTCTCTTTAATCTTGGGCATAGAAAAAAGTCGCATGGGGCCAAATCTTGTAAATACGGTGGCTAAGACATGGTTACGGTATTTTTTGGCCAAAAATTACGAACAACCAATGACGAGTGAGCAGATACATTATCGCGATGCAAAAGCTATAAATTGTCTTCCCACGATTCCGGACGTTTTCTTCGTATTTTTTCTTGCAAGCGGTGCAAAACTTAAAGATATTACTCCTTATAGACCGTACGAACAAGTAGTAAGAACTTATTGTGCACTACGCCATGGTAATCGAAAAAAATAGTCATCTAATCCTTAACAATTGATCGCACTTGGGATGCTTTTTTTGGCCTTGGCTCTCCTGGGCTCTTCCGTTGGGACGATTGGACTTTGGTTTAAATGACATAACCATGTGCCTAGGATTCGTCACCAGTTATGACCCTTTTGAGCAAATCTAGATCACCCTTAACATCGTTTAACAATTCCTGAGCGATGCTCATGCGACGGTTTTTTCGGACAAAATTCGGCAATTTCGGAACAAACTTTGCTGCCACACGCTTCATGCCCTAAATTTCCAAAAAAATTGCATGGCATGTGCTAACCGATATTCCAACATCCTCAGCAACTTCTCTAATACTGATTTATGACTCTCTATAACGATTTTCTTTACTTTTTAAACATTTTCATCGGTTGTTGATGTGCTTGGGTATCCAGGGCGAGCATCGTTATTCACATCTTCTTGACCTTCAGTAAAAAGCTTCTACTACTTTTAAACACTTTTTTGACTCGGAGTACACTCATCGTATGCCACTGCCAACTTTTGAAGTGTTTCGAAGCACTTAATTCCATTTTGCACACAAAATTGAATGCAAATTCTTTTATCCATTTTTATGGACATCAGAAAATCGTTGAATACGCAAAACACTTGCCACTTTTATGTCTCTCACAAACAGACTAAATATGCTGTATAGCTAAAACTTTGAAAATATCTCCAAGACGAGTGTTCCAATATAAAAAAAAAATCGATAATCCAATGTACGTAGCCCGCGAAATTCGCAAATTCACCTTATTTTTTGAACAGATCTCGTCAATATATATATTTCTGTATTATATAGTCGTATTAACAAAAGTGGAACTCAGAACCGCCCCCTCCCCCGCCCACTCCATCCTGCTTTCCCACAGTTCCTCCTCAGCTACACCACACCACCCCTCAAATTACGTAGTTATTCGTTTATTTTTACGTAATTTGAGACTGAATTTTTTGGATAGCTCTCCCTCTATTCTTCCCGCTTTCCCTAAGCTCCCCTGGTTCTCCACTGCTTCTCCTCCATCTCCCCCTCACCCCGCCTTAGCTCCCGCCCAGCTCAAACCCAGCTACCCTTCACCTCTTCATCATCTCCTACTCATCTCTCACTTACTTAACTTAATTATAAAATTATCGATAGGACTTTATAATTTGGTTACATTTAAATTACTTACTTCTATATGTTCTAAGATTATAATATGAATAACAAATTTATGATAAAATAAAATAAGGGTAAAAAATATAAATAGTATTTAAAAAATTTAGCAGTATCCTTAGTTCTTCGAAGTCTCCACAGAAGTTAAAAAATTATAAACAATCAAAGCAATTTTATGAATTAAACAATAATTTATTCTATTTGTTGTACATTGTGGCATTTTATATGCTATACTAAGCTTTCTGATCTTTTTAAACCCATACCATATTCCCCAGAATTTTTTTTTTATTTTCTTCATTACAAATTAATACATGTCTAAAAGTAAGTTATTAAATGCAATATAGGGAGCACACGTTATTATTATGTTGAAATAAATTGACCTTTTTTAATTTCATTGCATATTCTTGTATGTCTTCTCAAGTACTCCGCACTAAAGTAACGTTTACCACAATTTAAAATATTTATATGTATATACAGGCAGGGGTGAATAAAATTTACAAAGAAACAAGTACAGTTCATACTTAGTATTATTTATGTTCATATACACTATCACTTGCGTTATTAAAAATGATACATCATTTATGAATAACAAGAGTATAATAGTATACTAAATATATATAGTAAAAAACACCCTTATTATACTCCCTTTTTAAGGAGTGAAAACAGCGAACCTAACAACTAACCACAATTTATACTACTCAAAACAAGCAAATGAGAGAAATGGACACTGACCGCAAAATCTTCCCAATGCTATTAGGACAGCTAAAAAAACGTTTCCATATGTCTAGTTGAGTGATAATTTTACACGATATATTACATTATGTAAAAAATATAAGGCGTCGTTCAAAGCAGCTATTGTAAGATAAATAAATAACAGTATATGACTTTACCCGTAATACATGATAATACGATTATTGTTGGTGATACGGGCAACAGTAAATAAAAAAACTACAGGTAACTACTTAGGTCATAGTAGTTCTATTATTATTAATGACAATAAGCTTTCGTCAACTCAGATTTAAACCTACAGTAATATGATGTGTACATATAACATAGTCAATACTAGCAGCTGAACAGCTGGTGTTAAATGAAAAAGTTTAAACAACGATATACATACAGTATATTGCATGTGATACGGATACATGGGTGAGTCATGACAGATGGATTGTTACGGTAGGAGCTCGAAGTGTACACTGTAAACGCAGAATTTTAGATGAGCGATTTATATACAACATTCTAACTAACCTTTTGTATATAATTTACTGATCTTAAATTCCACGTTTACAGTGTACACTTCGAATTCCTACCGTATCTAGCCTTCTGTCATTACTCACCCATGTATTCGTATCACTTGCAATATTCTGTATATATATATATCGATGCTTAAACTTTCTCCCTTAAAGCTAGCGGTAAACAAGGGTATTTACTTCTAGTAGAAAGACCAAAAAGGGCTCCTGATACATTTTATTCATGATTTTGATATTAAGATATTAATAATAATAAGAAAGACTGCGTTTTTAACATATACTAATCATACAATTCAAATTTTTTAAATAATTCTTTAGTTACTTGAAAAAAATATTTGTGTTCATACTAATACCTTTTTGAAAAATAATGTTTGTCTGAAGTTTAATGTTGTACTGTGTATATCTTTATTACATTAATTCAAATATTAAAATTACATCATCCAGAAGTATTAAAAAAAATTAGAAACGTATACATGTAAGAAACTAATGAATTACTTTATAAAACTAACAGAAAAATCTAGAAGAATTTTACAAGGATACAATAATCATTGAATAAAAGAATGTCTTTGTAAAAATAAAAGCCAGAAATGGCACAGGAGGTGAAGAATTATAGAAATCTGTTTTATGAATCTGCAGATAATTGAGATAATTGATTGAATAAACATACTTTGTAGATCATGGACTAGCACACATACTATGAAAGCGTGGGAAATAGCAAGAATTTCCTAAATTTACAAGACAGGAGCAAAAGGACGTTAAAACTTTAGGAGAGTGGCTTTTATAAATGTAGCATTTAAACATTAGCAATAATAATCGTTGAAAAAGTAGTAAAATATGTAGAAAAGTGTAAGATAATAAAGGAGAGTCAGACTGGCATCAGAACAAAAAGAAGAACAAGATGCCATATTTTTGTACTAAATAGTTCAATTTACAATAAAATGGAGGAGGGGGCAATAAATTATATGCTATTTTTGTAGACTTTAAAACAAGTTTGATAACATCAATAGAAAACTGTTCTAGGTCAAATTATAAATGAGAGAGAATAGTACGAAAATGAAAAAAATGTTTAAAAGAATCTAAAAATGTACAAAAAAACAAATAATTACGGCCAGGGGCGAACAAATTTACTTAAAAAAATGATAAGAGTAGAGCAAGGGTGCCTATGTAGCCTGGTAATTTTAAGTTGATTTATAGAGAATACAGACGATAAGTGGATGTGAAATATTACAGGAGGTGTAACAGTTGGCAAACTTAAAATTCACTGTCTTAAATTTTTTCATGATGTCGTCTTAGGCACCCAGCAATTTAAAGACAAATTACATATGCAGAAAGACATGGTTAATATAGTACAAAAAATATACTGGAAGTTAGCACGAAAAAATTTATATTTTTATGAATAAAAAAGGATGAAAATAGATCTCTTTTAATTTAAATTGGACGTATTGGAAGTTGTAAACAAGGACATGGATCCGGAAGTGTGGATCTTAACAAAAAATTATTGCGGCACACAGAAAAAACCACAGTTAGGGTGAAATGGGCAGACAAAGCAGTTGTAGGTTCAAGGAAAAGAGCAGACGTAGAATGTTTGAATTAAATATTTTTTTTTATGGACTAAATAAATAAATTATATTGCACATACGTAGCTAAGAGTTACTCATGAATCAGAAAAGAAAAATGATGAAAAAATAGAAGGCACATTCAAAGTATGGAGTTAAGTTTAGATGCAAAGACAAAAGGATGTACACGAAAGCTCGAAGTGGGCAAGGTAGGCATGGATTTGGGAATGAAAAAGTAAAGAGTAAGGGAAAAAAATCAATTTAGATTTACAAACATTATCTTGGGTTCAAATTCAAACACACGACGATATATATGAGAATAAGAGGCGGGATGGGTTAGTCTAGAAAAAGGCATACAGGAAAAGGAAATACATTTTTATTTTGCATATAACAAAAATAGACAAAAGCAGGTGGCCCTATTTATGCTTGATCGAAGAATTAACGGACGTATAAGACAAAAATTATACACAATCGGAAAAGAAGTTAAAGTTGCACATGAAAAGGTGGAGGATTGGAAAACGATAGGATTTATGAAAAGAGCAACGATGTAAAATAAACCTTACAGAATCAAAGATAATTTTACAAACTAAAGGAAAACTTTTTTAAATCAGAAAACACAGAAAACGATAGGATTTATGAAAAGAGCAACGATGTAAAATAAATCTTACAGAATCAAAGATGATTTTACAAACGAAAGGAAGACTTTTTTAAATCAGAAAACACAGAGAAACTATATGGTACTTAACAACTGTATCGACCGTAAAATTAAAAAAAAATAAAAACGCAGAGAGATAAGAATAAAGCAAAACGAAAAATATATAGGTGAGTTTTGAAAGTTTTAAGTACTAGACTGTAGGATCTGCAATAAAAGAAAAAACATTTAATTTACACATCGCTATGAAAAGAGGATGAAAAATAGCAAATAAAGTATAAATATTATTACGAAGTAGAGTATTAAAATATAATTGAGAGATATGCAGGAAAGAGATGATTCATGGAACAATACAAGATATTTATGTAGGTAAGGAAGAAACAACAGTGAAGATTGAAAAATAAAAAATATGTTATGCTTTATAAATTATAATATTATGGAAGTATGAAAAGAAATTCTAACATATTGTTGTATGTTCAATCAATTACACAATGTTAGTATTTACAATGTCTATAAATAAATCACTAAGTCAAAGTTTCAATAGAGTAGGTTTGTACTTGAAAAAAACTTTGTTTTCCCATGGCTAATCGTACGTTGCTTTACCGCGAATTTAACATTATTGTTAATAAATCTAATACATCAAATGATCACGGTGAGAGGGCACTAAAATCGCATAAAGGGGCGGTGGCGGGGTTGTAAGGAGAGAGTTAGAGTGGGGGTGTTAGGCTTTGGCTGTTTTTCCAATAACTTAGATCACGGACAAGGAAGACGATTTTTACCTTATTTTCGGCGGAGGGCATGGGGGCGGGCTAGCGGGATGTGTGGGCAGTGCCTTTCAACACTAGTGGGGCTTCGTTCTTCTGCTCGATTCGCGCGCAAACCTTTCGATATTAAATGACCGTCACAGTTTAAAAAATTTATTTACACTGTCCTAATTATATTTTTAATAAGCATTTTAGCTGAATCCTATGATGTACCAATAAAATAACTGTTGTATGGTACTGCTCTTACGCCCTGAGCATGGTATTATAAAAAATTTTCTGTTGTTTGGTACCCCTGTCTTGTGATTCCTGCCCCTATCACATTACTATTAGAATATTCCTATTCTGTGGTACCTGTTTCCTATGGCTTGTGCAGTGTGTCATGCTTGCAGCATCAGCTAGATGTCTCTGTTGTTTGATACCTTTTCCTTAGCTTTGTGCGTGGTACCATCGGAATACTGACGTTGTTTGCTACCTACATTACTTAACTATTGACTTGTCTCCTACGCGCGGCAACCACAATACGACTATTTTTTTCTAGGTTCCTGTTTTCTGTGACTGGTGCCTTGTGTCCCGTGTGCATTATCAGCAGAATCTTTCTGATTTTCGATACATGTCATATTTGTGTTCCGAGCACTGCACTATCAAAATCTCTAGTTTTTTTAAATATCACATTGCACAAACATTTTTTTTTAAATTGTTTATGCAGCTTAAGAAGGCTTATACCTAATGTATAGCTTATATTGTGAATACATTATTATGAATGTTGATTAGAAGTTGTAACAAGCTTCACTTAGGCCGACGATAACATAGTTAATGTCAAAAATCGTGCGATTTTCATTAAAAAATTTTGTTGTCATATTTTTTGATACCGAGAATTGAAAAAAAATTCAACAAATTAATCTTAATCTCTTCCATCTTACATTTTATCTATAGATTTTTAGGCTTATTCTCTTTTTTAAACAAATTCATTAGAAGTAACCCACATAAAATATGTGAATACTTTAATAGTTTTTCCAGAAAATTCAATCGTTCATACAGAAATACGAAAAATACGTGAACAATTAAATTATTGCAAAAGCTATTGAAGTTTTTGCAAATTTCATGTTAATGACACGAATGAATTTGTAAAAAGAAAAGAATGAGCCCAAAAATCCAAAAATAACATGTAAAATGGAAGAGATTAAGTTAATTTGTTAAATTTTTTTTCAATCCGTGGTATTTGAAAAAGTCGACAACAAAATTGTATAATGAAAATAGCACGATTTTTGGCTCTAGCTATGTTATTGTCAGTTTAAGTAAAATTTTTTATAAGTTCTAATAAATATGTATGATAACTTATTCAAAATATAAGCCATAAATATATAAGGTATAAGCCTCCTTAAGCCTACGCATCTCCTAGTATCTTGCATGATTTTTATTTTCTGCTGCAGTAGAGCAATGTTGGTTTGTTCCAACGTACTTATAGAAAACTATATTAAATGACTGTGAAGGCTAAGAAAAAATATATGTAATATAAACTGTCTTCATTATTTTTTGTACAACCATACTATTAATTTCCTAAAATGATTGTTTTAAAAATGTATGCTTTACAATAGTATTACAAAATATCGAGAGAACATGTAACGCTTGTGTTGGTTGTAGTTTAAGCTGCAGATAGTCACGCTAACACAATAGAGACAATATATATGTATAGGTATATGTTGTTGGGGTCGCTAAATCAGAATCTGTGGTCAATGAAACCTTGGCACGTCTAAGTTTTGACATAACCACAAACAAATTATTCTACAAAAAACCTTTCGTTGTCGAGTCTGACATTCGAACCATGCATACTAACTCTTTAGGGTGGCTAAATTCAGACATAAATTCAAAAAAACACTTGCACCTCTATGTTCTTACTTATGTTTGAACAATTTTTAAAGCAATTCACAAAGATCATCTGTCTCATAACACCTTGCTACGTGTATCTGCATCCAGAGCACCTCCTAGCGGTGGTGGCGGGCAAGGAAGTGAGCCCGTAATTCGGCGCAGTCCCTAGATTACGGCATTATTGCCGTCATAATAGACGCACGTAAGCGTTTTACAATTTAAAAGGTCGGATCTTCAGTATCGGCGGCTGGTCGGGGCGAGAAAGCGGGCCTGCAGGCGACGTCATCGAGCGACCACAGTTCCACATCAGTTGGTGACTTTGCTAATATGGAATTAAATGCTACAGGAAACTTACCTAAGGATTTGCCATTACATGATTTTCGTACGAATCATGACAATTTCTATTTTATTTGTTCAAACTATTTTAAAAAATCGTTGCAACAACTGATTTACAAAGATATTTGCAACTTGTATGAAGAAATTTTTAAGTTCAAGATTAATAAACATAGTAGTTGGGTTCTGCATGTAATTTGTAAAGCATGCTAAAAAATTGTGTACCAGTGGAAGACGGAAGGGAATAAATACCGAATCAAATTCATTACTGCAGCAATTTGAAGAGTTCCTAGCAGCGCAGAAGAATATTTCTTCTGCTTAAATAATATTAGAGGTACTAACATTAAAAGTAAGAACAAAATTATGTACACCAATACTAAATAATTGTCAACTCCCATCAAAGTTGATCAAGTTTATCTCCAATCTAATGTTAAGCACGTGATCGAAGGTAACGAATTAGAAAAATTGGATCAAGAATCCAATAATTCAGGTAACAACTATGACAGTAGTGGTTCGGCGTTTACAACGAATAAGAAAAAATCTGTGATACCATCATTGGTGTCCCAAAATAAATTAAATGATCTTCATAGGGATTCCAGTTTACGAAATAATTGTTCGAAACTTTTATCTTCATTCTAAAGTTTTTGTATATCGAAACAATGACCCCTAATTTCGTACGTTTTTCGTGAAGAGTAAAGATTTATCTTTAGTTTTTTGTGTTAATATTAAGGGTCTTATAACTAAGTTGAAAGAGAATTCTTCCAAAGCGTGTGATTAGCGACTTTCAATGGACTCTTCGAAAGAAAGTATAATGGCAGTGTTACTTCACAACAGTAATATATATGCTCCTGTACCAACTGTCCATTCAACTATGATGTGAGAAAAATGTGGCAATACCGTTGCATGTATCATTATCATCATCATCATTATCATCATAATCATCAAGATCATCATCGTCATCATCGTCATCATCGTCATCATCATCATCATCATCATCATCATCATCATCATCGTCATCATCATCATCGTCATCGTCATCATCATCATCATCGTCATCGTCATCATCATCGTCATCATCATCATCATCGTCATCATCATCATCATCATCATCGTCATCATCATCATCATCGTCATCATCATCATCATCATCATCGTCATCGTCATCATCA
>JAPYYV010008464.1:0-26707 GCA_030522625.1 Copidosoma aretas | reverse complement strand
AATATTAGGATATTTAAAAAACGGCACGTCTTAATGATCTAAAATTTTTGTATTCAAATCCTAAAGGCATCAAAAATAACATTAGAGTTTTTTCAAATAATCCATCCAGCGATTTTTTTACATCGATAACAAAGTCTCTTTTTCGAGGGGTGACCCTATACTTCCAATATTAAATAGTCCAACTTTGAAACTTTATATCTGTAAAACGGTAGGTGCAGTCATTATAATATTTAACCACCCTATTTATAGAGTGTGAGAAATTAATACACAAAGTTTCAGAAATTTATATGAGTGAATATCGTGAACAGTACTCTGAATTTAGAAATAACACTTGTAAAAGCTTTTTTTTAAAATGCATTGGCCTATTTTTTATCACTTTTATCACGATATAATGCGTAGAAGCTTTGCTTCTGTCACGCATCCGACGCGCGCATTTTTTTTTCACATACAATCAGCTAAATTCGATGAGTTCATTCGACTCAGCAGCTCAAAACGCGTCAAAAACTACGTTGATAACAGTAAATAATTCAAAATTATTGCTGTTACAAGCCGATATATTTGCTTTTTTTCTCAATTTTTCTAGTTTTTCGGTTCTATTTGCACGTAATTTTTTTTATCCATCCAGTTCATAAAGGATGTTCAATGGTCCGGTCAAAATTACAGAACTTGATAAAATTCAGGAAAATGATTCTTTGATGAAAATACGTTTTTTAAATTTTTTTTTAGAGCATGTTGCAACGCTTTTTTGGAAAATAGCAAAGTTTGAAAGTTGCAATGAATCAAATGGAAGATGGTGAAGTTCGTTGAAAACGGTTCTTCAGACATATGAAAAATGCAAAGAATTAAATACAAAAAATATCAATACGTAGCTTAAAACCTGAGGATCACTTGGGTGTTGCAACGCATTTAAAAAAGAAATACATGATTAAAGATGATAATTGTATGTTTTTGCCGTTCAGTTGAAAGTAGGGAGCCAGAGTTGGCAACACTGCATTTTATACATAGGTATACACTGTATGTCTTAATCGAGATCTAACCTAAACTTAAACACATGTTGATTGCAGCGTAGCCAAAATTCCACTAGTGTACATATATACATGTCTTTCCCCCTGCCCGTTCCCCCCGCAAAATGACACCATTGAACATCCTTAAATCTGATGATTCCATTCAATTAAGCGGCTTAAGATACACAAAAAATATCTATCAAAGACAATTTGTTGATGATTTTCTCACCACTTTTGAGCAATAAATGCATCATTGTGTTTTTTTACATGCAATTCTTATGGGAAAGTTTTGGAGCTTTGCGCAAGCAGGCTATTGGTCCCAACGGCCCAATTCCTGTTCACGCATGATTTTTGAGGCATAAAAAAGTGATTTTCGCGTGGTACTCATAGAAAAAAAAAATAGTTTATTAATCCCCACCCTAATATACATGCATACATACACACAAACATGCAGAGATATGTACACCATGTAACAGTTACATTTGTCCCACTGAAGCGTCATATTGCTATTGGAATCGGCACAGATATAACTGTTACAAAGTGTACGTACATATGTTCATGAATAATCATTTACATACATGCATGAATACATACTTACATTCATAGGTAAATGCATACATACATTCATACGTATTAGACATTTTTGATACATGCATTCATACACACATGCATGCATACATACATAAATGGACGCATACTTTAACGTCACTGCTCGCTGGCAAGGATCGCGGCCAACAGCTATGTGTTAATGTGCGTGGAGACGATAGGGGGGACACGATAAATCTATTATGTACAAGGGAAATACCTCACAGCTTGATCATTTTGTATGTGGCATCAAATTTTTAGTTGTATTATCACTCTGAATAATAAGAAAACAAGAGTATAACTAAACTATGTATTTTAATCAAGTCACTTATCCGAAAATTACAAAAAGCACTTTATTTCATTCGGTTTTACCGAGTGCAGTGAGAACATGGACACACGCTGAGCGTTCGACCGCCAGGTACACAAGCACACGGGCGGTAAACGTCAGGACGGTACATCTGTATTGGCTATTTGGGTTGACTCTAACATTAATTAAAGTCTGGGTCTCGGGTCGTACGCCACGGTACAAGCTACGTTGGCAAAGGTCAAGAGGGAAAATGTATATGTCGGGAGGAAAGGAGGCGAGAACTCCTACCGTAAATGTCGGCTCTAGCCGCTGTATGCTACAATCAACTCAGTGGACGGGCTCCACGGTATGCCGGATGAGGTTAACAGAGGCACCCAGAGCTTAGGTGTTGGTGAATCCTCGACGCACAGCAGGTGTACCTGAAAGCCGAAGCAACACCGACTTTACTAGTAGTAGCGTGATACGGAGTGTTAGACGTAAATAGTACATGTTCGCGGCTCCGTGGTAAAAGAGGGTCTGAAGCATGGCCGCCTAAGCCACGCCAAGCAAACTACTGTCCGTCTGCTGGTCTGCTGCTGTTGGTGTGCACAGGCGCCGAAGGCCTTGTCTGCTGCACTATGTACCCAAAGAGCGCTGCGTCAGCTTGTCGCTGATAGGCCTGTATATCCACAACTACAGCCTTGACGGCATGGTATTGTGACTGAGGACGGCACTGATAGCATTCAGACAGCACTTACTCCTGGTGAGAGTCAAGGGACAGGAGGGAAAACGGGAATTGTCTACGACCCACACTCTATGTATGCGTTGCCTAGGAAAACTTGAAAATGGGCCGCTCACCTACGCCAGTGCGTTTCGGTAGAGCGGTGTCTATACAGCTTGAGACCCTCCATTTAAGTATAATACTGTAGAGTCCCCAAAAGTGATAGAATTACCGTCAGATCACCATGCTAAAAATTTTTTCTTATGGTAAGCTGACCGTAATTCTATCACTTCTGAGAGCCCTGCTGTAGAGCTCTGAGACACGTCCATTCGCAGTGTCTCAATACATACACGGAAAAAAATTTTTGATTATCGAGCACCCTTACACGTTTAGTTGCTAATTTATGGGCAGTGCTGATGTTACCCTCTCGTTTGGAGCATATACTGCCCTGTTTTAGGGACTAAGCAAGCCTTGCACCGAGCAAGAGCTGTACTAGTGATGTAGGTAGTATTTTGCTCGTTTCAGTGGGAAGTATATATGCCATTGATTCGACAACACCGTCACCAACTATTTTTGCGCGTGCTAAACTTGAGACTCTGGACTTGCTGATTCCGTGATCTCGCTGTACATCTAATAATACTTTATATGGTGCAGTACATGTAATTACGTGGAATTTATTATAAAAGATAGTTGTTACATCGTGTAAGGTTTAAACTGCACATCCGTGCGTTTTGATGACTTATTCTTAGAAAATAAATCCTTGCTTCTACTGCCAATTTTTACGTTTAAGTATAATTTGATTCATGCAAGTATACATCTAACATGTTATGTAAATACGTACGAGGTTGTAGTGTATAGTGTCAACATAACATATCAGAATAAAACTTTTTAATTTTTACTACAGTGTTGAATTTCAATTTATTTATTAGATATGTGTTGTATTCTATTATGGTTTTTGTAGCGCATATTAAATAGTATCAGTTCTGCTACTTATTTTTCCTATTGAACATTTTTTGTTATCATTGGAAGGAAAAAACGACTGTATTTTATAACAATTTGGTACACCTTGCCTTTGGTTCAATTGAAAACGACGAAATATCTATAGAGCACTTCTAAACGAGAGCCTATTAAAATAGCAAATATTCAAAGCATGTATGTGTAAAATGCAATAGCATCCTCCTTGGCCGTATTGTATTCACTCCATCGCACAGGGTAGAGACTGCTTGTGTGCATAGAGCGGATCTTACTCATTTTAAGGACGTATATTGCTCCAAATCAAAGTAGCAGTAGCTCTATCAGTAGAGTGCAGCTGCAAGATTAAGAGAGGGCGCTCAGCACTCTAAATTTTTTTCCGCGTACATACTTACGTGCGTGCATACATACATACATGTATACATATATACCTTCGTACATACATTCGTTTAAGCATACATACAGCAATACATGCATACAAAACTACATATACACGTACAAACTTATAGTTATACCTAGATACATACATACATTTATACAAACTAGACCTTCATATATACATACGAGCATGGATATATGCACACATCCATGTATGCATACACACGTACAAGTGTACATAAACACCTAAATTTATACATATATACAAATTAGACGTACCTAGAAATGTATATACATTCATAAATACGTGCATACATACATATTACGTACATATGTGCATACATATGTACCAACTAACGTACGTACATACATACATACATACATACATACTGAAACGTATATCCACACTTTTACATATAAAGACATACGTACATACAGGCATAGACACATATTGGAATACGAATTCTTATTTGGTGACCTAAAAAACTCTTGTAAATAATGTGACCGTAGGTCATTATATCATACAAAAAAATTTTGTTTAAAATTATATTTTGTAAATAATTTATAAGTATTAAAAGCAATTTTTCCCCTGATTGCGACCCTTCTGTTTAGTAACTAATAGTATTTAGATAGATTTAAGTATATTTATTGAATTTGAATATAGGCACTCAATGCAGATAAATTATTCTCTAAACATAGTGAACAATCAGTCACTTCCCGCTCCGTCGCTCGCTCAACAGTCTATAAGCACATTTATGACGTCATCACCAATGATACTCAGTCATCCGCCGCTGTGTTTCCCGACCACTTCCTGCTGATTCACGAGCTCGTCAACAAGGATAGAAACAAGCATCGAGCCGTTGATTTATCGAGGCCTGCTGTTCACACTTGGCGATGTGTGCTTTTGGCTTCTAGCTTTCTGCCCGATCTGTGCTTCGACTTGTTCTCTCGGGAAGCTTGTAGCCCTACGCTTTGAAAAGAAAGACACATCTTACGTGCGTGTATTGCTCAGCATTGTGCTGTGGCTTGTCTCTCGATACACGTGCGCCCGGTGTTCTTTCTCAATCATCGCCACGTGGTGATTTCATATTAAATGATTTTTCTTTATAATTTATTTTCTGACGAATAATTATTAATTAAAACTACTTCATTATGTTTCTGTTAAGATTGATATTCATATGACTGAGATCATTAATGTTGTTGAATTTGTATTATATTCGTATTAGACGAATGAAATCTCTAAATCGCGGTAAAATAATTTTTTTTTATTACTGGTACCAATAGTTTGTATGATATCTATTGTAATAGGCACTAGAATTAGTATACAATACTTTTTTGCCTCTTATTTAAAGGTTTTTTGTTACACCTTTAATCAATTATATTATACATAATATTCTGATCATTATTTTAATTTATATGAATATATGTATACGACGTATTGGTAAGTGAGTAAATACATCTTTTCTGCGAGTTCAGATCGAATGCACGATGTCAACAGTTTAAGGGTTGGTACATACCTCCCAGCACTCGGGATCGTTTGATACGTCAATCTGAGTTGGTTAAGACAAGCACTCATACTGATCATAATTTTCTTTACTTTTTTCATCTCCCAAGGAAATAAAATCGGGTGGAAATCAGTATGTATTAAGTATTAAAGAGAAGTGTCGTAATTCCCTCGTATATATGAATCGGTCGTAGACCCTATAGTGAAAATTAATTATCATCTAATTATTATTTCTAAGCTGTTGGCGTCTAGGCATAAACGCTTGGAACGCTACAATAAATTTATGTTGATTTCTATAAAAGTTTCCTTTTTGGCTGTTATGTTGGATCAGTCATTTTTAATTTCTTAAACCTGATTGTAGATTCGTGTTTAGTGATTTTAAAAACATACACTAACAACATGCGTAAATGAAAACGGGGATTTGTTTTCTATAAATAGAATAATGATCTCATACGAAAGTTGTGGTGGGTGTACTCGGGGGTAGTTTTTACTCTTCAAATATTTTTTTTTACTTTAGACCAATTTCTTGATATTCTGTAATAAGTGACCTTGGACTTCCATGAATAATTATCTGAATTGATTTACCACAGTATGTGCTATTTTATTTATTAAAAAAAAAGGCATTTGTCGCTCTGTGTAGTGTGTATGTTATCAAGTTTGGAAGTTACGAAGAAAACAGAAATATGATAGAAAATTAATACAAGCTTAAGGTAGCTCCCTTGCAAAAACCTCCGGAATTAAATATGTTTCACTTGATAGATTTAGATCCGCTGAATCCGATGGTATCCTTTTTTATACCGTGAGTGGATCAAAATCTCGAGATGTTTTAGCTCAAAGTTGTACTTTTCGATATAGGCTTATATGGCAGAGCATTAAAAAATTAGCTTTACAGGCATTTTCCAATAGCCATAAAAAACCTGAGCAGACATACTATGATGTACTAGTAGGAAAATCTCCGTTCTTCTCAATTTTGTCCAGCAAAATGCTGGTAATAAGGCATTTTTAGAGCTATTTCCCAATAAGGATAGTAAAAATCATTTTGGGTTATAAGTCAGACGTCTTTCTGTCTGCTATGCTGATCTATTTAAGCACGAAAATTAAAAAAAATAAACGGTATCAAATATAATTATACCTAAACTGCAATTTAGAAAACATTGAGAATTTTATCAGTTGAGAGTAAATAAATAATCAATAGCAACAAACTACTTTTATAATTAATGCTTTATTTTATTTTTTTAATGTGTTTAATAATCTGATGAACAAATAATAGGAACATACCTTACATAACCTCTTCATCGATTTCATTTTTTGATATTCCAGGTGTGTCTTCGTTTTATCAACTGGCCTTTTTTTCTATCCCTGCATATTCTGATTGAATGTCGTGATGCTTTTTCTTTTAAAGTTTTTTGAAGTTGGCTACTGTTTACCCATTTTTTGTGATTTTAGAACAATACAAATTTTGTAAACAAAACTGCGTATCGAGACTAGCAGAATACCAATATTTCTGTACTTCTATACATATATAATATATAAATCTTTCTATATTATATAGTTGTATGAACAAAAGTGAGTCCCCGCTCAACCTTTGCTCCACCCCGGCTACTTCTCACCATCCCCTTAAATCACGTAGTTATTCGTTCATTTTGACGTGATTTTTAACCTACTTTTTTTTTGTTAGCTCCCCCCGCTCCCTCTCAGCTCCCCCCAGCTCCTCACCGCTTTCCTCCACCTTCCCCTCACCTTCCCCTCAGCTCCCCCCAGCTCAAACCCAGCTCCCCTTTACCTTCTGATCACCATCTTCTTACCTTTCACTCAATTAACTTAATTATAAGTTCATCGATAGGATTTTATAATTTGATATCATTCAGGTTACTCCCTTCTACATGTTTTAATATTATAATTATAATAACAAATGTATAATAAAATAACATAAGGGTAAAAAAAAGTTACTCTTGGTACCAATATATTGATTATATGGTATTGAAAAATTTAGCAGTATCATTAGTTCGTCAAAGTCTCCACAGAAGTTAAAAAATAATTAACAAATAAAGCAATTTAATGAATTGAATGATAATTCATTCTATTTATCTTACATTGTTGCATTTCATATGCCGTCTTAGACCGTCTGATCTTTTAAAATCCTTACCACATTTTTCACAAATTTTTTTTTCATTTTCTTTATGATTTAACACACGTCTAAAAGTAAGTTATTAAGTGTTAAGTATAAAATGCAATAAAAAAAACACACGTACTTATTATGTTAGAAAGAATTAACGTTCTTTATTTTCATTGTATAATTTCAGATGTTTTTTTAAGTACTCAGCACTTAAGTTAACTTTAACACAATTTTAAATAGCAATATGTTCATGAAGGCAGGGGTCAATAAAATTGTCAATGAAACAAATACAGTTTATCCTTAGTTTTTTTCGTGTTTATATACACTATCGCTCGCGTTATAAAAAATAAAATAATATTTAAGAATAACGAGAGTATAATAGTACAACGAATATACATATAAATAAAAAACCTTAGTTATACTTCCTTTTTGAGACGTAGAAAAGCGAACCTAACAACCAACTATGGTTTATACTGCTTAAATCAAGCAAATAAAAGAAATTGACACTGCGAAATCTCCCAAATGCTATTAAAGGAAATTACAGAAGCTCAAAAAACGTTTCCATATTGCTGGTTGAGTCGAAATTGTCCACGGTCCATCACATGATGTAAAAAAAATGTGGTGTCTTTCAAAGCAGCTACTGTAAGAGTCAATGCCAGAGCTGTAATGTTTCTCGCAATATTGAATCAATTGTGACGTGTGGATCATTTCATTTTCATGTTTGCAATGTTACTAAATTGCCTTATTTATTTTTTAAATATTTAATATGGAAAAAAGCAGGGTAAGCTGATGATGGTTGGTGTCCATCTACTAGCCCACCTTGTTTTATATATAATTATATATTAGCCATGACAATAAGTGTAGACAGCTGATCAGAAGAACATAAGTAACTATGTTCCTAGTCGTACGAAGTTCTTAGTTTTAATGAGTGATCTGAGTTAGCAAATGTTGTTGCCGATTGATCGATGGACAGTCAGTTTCAAAATAGTCTGGTTTATCTGAGATAGTCATCTTTACTAACAAAATAACACTCATTCTATATCAGAGTAAGACTATACTATAATCATATATATATATATATATATATATATTCGAAGCATATGCACATAAAGCAATGGTTGTGTGAAAAATTGTTTGTTTGAATTTTATATTAAAAAGATATCAAACATTATCGGAGGTCGTACAATGAGCTAAAACATAATTCCTTAACAGAAAACATGATATAGTCCTACCTAATAACATATATTCGTTTTCAGAAGAACATAAACGCTACTATAAGTCATCGGTAAATAAAGATAGTTTCTTCCAGTAGAAAGACCAAGAAGAGATTGTCATGCATTTTATTCATAATGTTTATATTAAGAATTTTTATAATAATCAAAAAAACTTTATATTTTAACCATTGCTAATCATACTATTCAAATTTTTTTAATGATTCTTTAGTTATTTAAAAACAAATGCCGTGTTAATACCAATACCTTTTTAAAAAATGTGATTTGTCTGAAGCTTAATGTTATACTGTTCATATCTTTAATACATTATTTTATAAATTAAAATTACATTAATTATAAGTATAAGAAACAAAATAAAAAAATTTTACCTGTAAAAATATGATAAATTACTTTAACATAACAAATTTTAAGTCGGTAATAGATATTTCAAATTTCATTTAGAAATTTTCACAATAAATCGAGTAGAAAAATTT
This sequence comes from Copidosoma aretas, assembly GCA_030522625.1. NCBI lineage: Eukaryota > Metazoa > Arthropoda > Insecta > Hymenoptera > Encyrtidae > Copidosoma > Copidosoma aretas. The sequence goes on along the minus strand of JAPYYV010008464.1, from coordinate 17,436 downwards.
TGGTCATAATAACGGAATATTAGAATTTACGCTGTCAAAATATTCTAAACAGCAAGGAGTTTCTGTAGCTAAAAAAAATATCATAAAATCACTAGAGTTTATAAAAGCTTTTTAAATAGAATGGTGAGCATTCTATGAAATGTGTTAATAATGCGAAAAAATGCGATGAGCATAAATGCATTAAATTGCCGGAATTATTGTCCTAAAATAAGTACATAGATAATCGTTTATTGATATGATATAGATGTTTTGAAATGTATTCGGAAATCTGATCATTTTTGGTATGTTCGTTATCGCTTTTATAATTGTTCTATGAGTATTTAAAGTAAATGGTTGATTTTTAAAACAGAGAAAATTTCGGAAAAAATTGTGAAAAAATCGTAATTGTCACCATATAACACTCAAGGTTTAACTTTGACCTCGAATAACCACAAAACAAGTGAACTTAGCGAAAAATCATAAGAAAACTATTATAATGAACGTCGGATTTTCTACAAGAATATCTTTGTGTTATAGTGTTTCGTTAATTGGCCAAGGTTTTAAAAATTGCTAAAGTTACACAAGTTGTTTTCCTATATTATTTTCCATTCAAAACTTTGACCATCCAGGGGGCCGGGTTACTATTAATGTAAATAGCTAAAATTTAGCAGAAATTTTTTTTTTATAATTTCGAATTGATTTAGGGCTCTTATGAAATAAAATTTCAAAATTCTCCAAATTAGGACGACCGTAATATACATATAGATATGTATCAATATTCACCTCAAATAACAAAAAAAGTCCTTATTAGTTTTCAATTAGTAAAAATTATTTGATAAATCAGTGAAATCATTCAATGTATGACTATATTTGTTCAGAAAATCCTAATTTTTTTGAATGAAGAAGGATAAATACAGATCTAATTCAATTTGAATTGGAAGCATTGGATATTTTGAAAGAGGACATGGACCCTTTAATATGCTTCTTAAACGAAAATTTTTGCGGCGCACAGAAAAAACGACACGTAGGGTGTATTAAGCAGTCAAAGCAGTTTTTGGCTTGAGCAAAGGAGCTAAAGTAGAAAGTTGCAAATAAATATTATTTTTAATGGACTTAAATATAAAATTATATTGCACATACGTAGCGGAGACTTGCCGATGAAACATAAAAAATAGAAGGCATATTAATAATATGCACTTAAGTTTAAATGCAAAGGAACAAGGATTTATATGGAAACTGGAGGCGGGAGGGGTAGCCATGGATTTGGGGAAGAAAAAGGGGAAAAAAATATATACAGATTTACAAATATCATGTTAGGTTTAAATGCAAACATACCAGGATATATATAAGAAATAGAGGAAGTAAAAGTTAGCCTGGAAATAGGCATAATAAGAAACAAAAGAAATTTACTTTTTGCACGTAATAAAAATAAACAAGAGCGGATAGCCTTTTTTATGCCTGATTAAAGAATGAACAGACTTAATTAATAAAAATCATACAAAATAGACCAAGAAGTTAAAGTTGTATATGAAAAAGTAGAAGATGGGAAACCGTAGGATTCATGAAAGGAGCAGCAAAGGAATATAAACTTGAGAAAATCAAAAATAATTTCACAATAGAAAGGAAAACTTTTGTCAATCATAAGATACAGAAAAACTATATGGTAGTTGACAAATCTATCATCCGTCAAAAGTAAAAAATAAAAAAAAAAAACATAGAGAGACAAATAAAGCAAAAAGAGAACTTTTTAAGTGAGTTTAAAAGTTTTTAAGTGATAGACTGTAGGCTTTGCAATGAAAAAAAAAATAATCAAACACATATTGCTATGTACAGAGGAAAGAAAAAGAAATAATAATAATATTAGGCAGAAATATAGGATCAGAAGATGACGAGAAGATATGCAGGAGTAAGTCGATTTATGTGAGTGCATAAAATATTTATGAAGGTAAATAAGGCACTGCAGGGTTAAGATTGAATGTTCAATGATATATTATGCGTTATAAATTACAATATTATGTCAATGTAAAAAGAAATTCTAAAATGTTGTATGTTTATTTGGTCACGTATTATACTCTATTGACAATAATATTAGTAATAAGTAGTTTTAGTATAGTTAATAGATAGTTTTAGAACAGTTAGAAGTCTCGGTTCTCAAAACCCTAAGGCAGTAGAATACAAGAATAATAGATCTCCCCCTTTTTACGTTTAAAATTTTACAGATTGATTAATGGCCCTTGCAAATTTGACTGGTGTAAAAAGGGCTCGGTCTATGATAGGATTTTGAATTATTTTTCTTATGCAACTACTTCAACAAAGAGAGCTATTGTCATTAATCTGGTTGATGAATGTTTCGTCCATTATGATTCCAAGTATCGTTCTAAGAATTTGGGTTCTGTCAGGAGATTCTTATCCATAAATAGATATCCTGATTCGTTTGTTACAAAAATTATTAGAACTAGATTGGCACATATCGATAGAAACAAAATGGCGGGTGTTTTATCGAAGCGACAAAAATTTAGTACTGCTCCTAGACTGTTGGTTGTCTTCCTTTCCAGAAACATCTCACACTTAATATTTAAAACGTCTTTTCTAAGTTTGGTTTTCAAGTTTTTTTATCCAGTAATAATAAATTTACTTCTTTCATCATATTAGGAAAGGATGGGTCACATAATGATTTAACATTAGGGGTAGTCCACAAGGTTTCTTGTCCTTGTGGCATAGATTACGTGGGCCAGACGTCGCAAAGATTAAGAACTAAAATAAATAAACATAAAAGGGACATCAGTTCTAATAAAACTTACTTTGTCCTAGCTAGATACTTTATACACTGTTCTAATTCTCTTAATTTTGACAGGGTCAAAGTTGTTAGTAGAGATTGTAATGACTTCGGAAGGGAATTCCTTGAACTTTTGAATATATTCTGGCATAAAAACAACATCAATAGAAAAACTGACTTACACAACTTGAATCTATCTTACATGAGTTTTATTAATAGTATCCGTCAATTTTTATAAATGTATTTTGCATTTGCTTTTACGTTGTAGTTTCTCCTCCATTACTTGAATATTTATAGCATTTTACACGTTTCAAATGTTTTATACGTGTTACCCACCCCCCACTCTACTTTTACTTTTTCAGCATCGAATTTCTACATGCGTCCGCCTGATCTTTATTTATTATTTCATTGGTTTAACATCTATACGTTTTCTAGCACTCTATGGTATCGGTTGGTACAGACCTCCATTTTTGGTCCTGTATGACTCTGAGTGTTGAACGCGCCTGCATTCATGGTTCTTGTGTTTTCGAGATTTAAACGTACTCATTTAATACTTACACACTGACTAGTTAGGAAGATTCTTGAGAATTGCATTAGTATAAGTTAAGATTGCTTATGAATTTAGAATTTATTATATATACTTCGCATAACACTTATGTTTGTTCCTTTTTCTTCATAGACATGTACAGTTTAAGTGTATTATATGAAACTACTTGTGCTGATTGTTGAACATAGAGTGGGCGGTGCATCTGTAGCATTGTAATTTGCCTATTATGTGTCGTTGTCCGTTTTCGTTAACAAAGAGATAGTTGTATTAATAATTGATTAATTTGATAAAAAAATTTTGTTTATGTATCAGATGTCTGGAGAGGCCAATTATCTTGGCGAAACGTCACAAATAAAATATAGATCCTCCATAATACTATGACGATACTGTTTTAATTCGTTTTAAGATTAGTAATAATTTGAAGAGATATGAATTTTTAATAGTTATTAAACAAGAAAATAAAATGTAGCAGTATATAAAAATCTGTACAAGGAATGGAAAAATAATTAAATAGAAGATTTACATTTACAAATATTGAGTAAGAAATTTAAAATTATATCTTTCTATAAACTTATATCCATAATTGATTATAAAATATTAAAAAATAACAAATAAAAGGATCTTTCCATTTTCTGTAATAATAATGATTGCGTAAATATTATATACATATACACATGTACCATTATCAACCTTAAAAACAAAAAAGTCCGTATCAGTTTTCAATGAGCAATAATTATTTGATAAATCAGTGAAATCATTTAATTGTATCGACTACATTTATTTGAATTTTTAGCGAATTTTCATAAGACCACTTTGGTTATCTATAATTGTACAGAAATATATGTGTATCAAAAAATAGGTTCTTGTATTTATTATTCAGACATAACAGTAACAATATTAAAATATAAGGGTGGGCGTGTGGACCGCGCAGGTGGCGAAGCCCCATTAGTTCATATATCTTACGTTATATATATAATGATAGGGACTACAAATCTTCCGCCCCCCCTCAGCCACCCCTCAAATCACGGGTAAATTCGTTATATTTTTAAGTGCTTTGAGTGATCGTCATTTGTTCGTGCCCCCCTCAACCCCCTCTCACCCTTCCTCCGTCCTCCCTTAAAAAATCGATCGTTTTCTCCGTGATTCCAACTTAGAAATTTTTCAGGATTTGTCGCCCCCCCCCCCCCCCCTTCAAAAACTTAGAAATTTTCACCCGATGCTTATTTTCATAGACGAAGATGGAAAAAGTCACCCGAAAGACACTATATCGCCGAACTTGGTCGAAAACAGACAAATAATTCCGATTACAGACAAACCACCTCACGATAGCCCTCTTAAATCGTTGAATATTGCCAAAAACAACCGGATTCAGCCAAAGCCGATCCTTTACATCCACTTGAGTTTTTTTATTTTTCCCGCACAACTAATTTAATAAATAGATAGATGCAGAACAATAAAACGGGCCGTTAGTGACAAGAGTTATGAAAAGATATGGAAGTACCGTACGCTCTAGCTCAAAACGAAATAAAACAAAAAAAACAAACACACAAAAACGAAACAAAGGAAAAAGAAAGAAAAAAGAACAAGTAAAAAAAAAAAGTAAAAAAAAAAAAAAAAAAAAAAAAAAAAAAAAAAAAACAATTACTGATAATGTTATAGACCCATTTAGAGTGCTAGACTCTAGAAAACAAATTCCTATAGAAAAAATGATAAAAAAGAGTTCACAAAAAAATTAAAGTGAATAAAAAGCCGAATTTTTTTTTGTATATATTATGGGCCTCCTGTTTTTACCTTGTCCACCTAACCCACAATGTATGTCCATATTATGAGCCAAATGATAAAATATTATATATTTTTACAATGTTAGAGTAAAGAAATGTGTATTTGTCAATGAGAAATATTTTATTACTAAGCATAACTTAATTATTTATGTACAAAGAACAATTTAAGTTATTTTAAACTTAGGCAAAATTATTAAGATACCTTTGTCTCGGTTTTACATCTTGTAACATATAATTCCTTTAATTTCTCGTCAATAGCTTTTGTCGCTTCGTGGGCTTCTTTTATTCCCTTCTTCTTTTCATCCAACCATTTTTTTCTTTATGCTTGACGCATCTTTTTTTTTTGTGTCTCAAATTCCTTTTGTTTTTTCTGATTTTATTTTTGAATACACAAGTCCCAAAACTTACTTGTCGCTGCAGCTGCTACCATCTTAGGCTTTTTAGATTTTTCAATATTTTCTCTTGTTTTTTTAGGTAAATAATCGGTGGGTAGTAAGAAATAATCTGAAGTGCGTTTACCTTCAAGAGTACCTGTAAGAAAATGAAAATTTTGCAAGAAAATCGAATACTTTTAGAGTATAAGAAATATAGAAGAAAAAATAACGCTTTGACCAACCTTTATGATTTTCTTTTTTGTTTTCAATGGGTTACTGTTTAAAATTCATAAATTTTTTATAAATGTCATCCTTAGAAGATAATTTCTCCTTATCTTGACAAAGAGTTGGGGTAGGATTGCTCAGCAATGAGGTTTCGCCTAAAAAATATAATTTGATAAAAAATAGTGAAGTTAACTTTTGTGCAAAAATATAAAAATATATATATTTACTTTTAGTAAATTTTGAAGTTGAATCTTCATTGATTTTATTTGAATTATTGGTCAAGCCACTCAATTAATATATTTTAATGTTTTGTTCTTCAAAATAAACAACATACACTTTTTCAACATCATTTGATAAGGAAAAACAGCCACAAGACTCCAAATTATTTACTCTATCATCAATCACAGGTATCTGTGCGATCTCTGAATTTTTAATCTTATCCTGAATTGTCTTACTGTAACTAACTATAAAACAAATAATGTGTGATCTTTCTGTCACCGGTACAAGTGGAATTTCTGGGTCAATGAGAACTACTTCCATGCCCAAAGATTCATTAGTTGAAAAAATTTCCTAAAAAAAAATCTTGCACTCTCATTCTTGCAAAAAACATATTTATATTTTGAAATTTTTTAAAGTTTTTTAAAATTAAGTAAGTCAAAAAAATCTTATTCTAGCTAAAAATTTGGTCACATCAAAAGTTTATCAAAGCGTATGGTAAAATTCAAACTATTCTAATCAAGTTTATAAAAAAAAAAATAACAAAAATAAATGAATATTTGTTATGAAGTGTAAACACGATTAAAGTACAATAAATAATTGATTCTTTCGGCAAAAAAAATGTATAAATAAAAAAATGCAGAAATAAAATTCATGTAACCACTGTTGCTTTACTATCTTATGCTGTGAATGAGGTACCAAGAGTTTCTTCTAACAGCGCATAAGCTAATTTTTCATCATCTTTCTCTATTTTCTTCGAATCTACATTGACATTTCCTTTTAGTCTTCTCTAATACTCAAATAAGCCTTCGAATTTCTTAGCACCATTTTATATTCTACCTGACTCAGACTATTTAAAGTCGTTTTGGATTGTTTATCAAAGGATGTTTTAAATTCTTCCAAAAATTCACTACCTACTTGATGAAGAGCTATTTCTGGTGTTGTTGTGGCTTTTGAATTCTTTTTTACTGAATACATCACAATCTATAGCATTTTCGTCAAAAGGCCATAATCCAGTGCACTTGAAGACACTTCAAACAATTGAAGCTTCATCTCTCATATTCTCGAGTGTCACTTTTATATCATTCAGACAATGTTCTTTTCTCAGACGACTTATATTCTTATCTGTTTTTCACCTGTTGACAGTTTTTGTCCAGCTGGCTTTGAAAGGTGCGAAAAAAGACACATCTAACGGTTGAGATGTGTCGGTCAAGTGAGGAAACAACTTAATCATTTCAATATTGTGTCCTCTACAGAGTCTTATCAGTGGTATAGAATCATAGGCTGAATGACCATCCAAGTAAATCACTATGGAGAACTAAAGCTCATTTACAATTGCCCAAGGATAGAATATAAATTTGTTGTATTCATAAAAAGTATCAGTGGTCTGCCAATCACTTTCACAGTTTTCCAAGCTCCAACCGCGTAGACAATTTATTAAGTCTTTCTATGGAATAGCACCTTTACATTTGTACATTACCATAGGAGGGGCACAAGTGCCCTAAGCGTTGTACATAAACATGGTAGTGAAGTTTTACTTTCTCGTCACCAACAACTTGCTTCTACACTTTTTTTTATTCCACTGTGGTAACTACATTTATGGCTTTTTGTCACAACTCTACACTTGTCTCATCACAACAAGATTTGAGAAGATTTTAGGGTGAGCAAGTTTTTACTTTCCAAAAACGACTAGACTCCTAAAAACCATCCTCTCAAATGCTTTTCAGTTACCTCTGCCCCTGCCTTGATTTAATTTTATGCCATCCTTATTGTAAGTTCAGGTTGGCGTTTGAAAAAACCTTCTGTCCAGTGTTATCTAGGTCTTCCATTGTTAAATTTAGTCTTCAAATTTGATGATTTTACATCCTCTTGCACACAATTTAAAAGTTCATTTTTGTTTGAAGGGTTCGCTCTGTCAGTCAGCTAACATACGATTATGTTAGTATGTAAAATCAAATACTGTAATGTACGATCCTATTAGAAATTTTAGAACAAATTAAAACTTTGATGTTTTTCCAGATGCAAATTCCATTGTTTGTGAACTATCCAGCGGATCAAGTAAAGTTTATGACTTCTACTTATACATAACGTAAACTATGTTTTGATGAATGTCAAGTATTTATCAGTAAGTCTACAATTTGTACTATAAGTATATAGTTGTCTGTTAAGCGTGGCTGACCCAATGTCAATGCCTTTATTTTCTTGTCATTTACACATTTCTAGCTAATCCACTCTAAAAATTTATGGATGTGTTGTTCGAGTGTTGCCTTTTTAATTCGTGTAAATTTTATTTTTTAAAACTGTGGCAAATTTCAGAGAAACAACAAAAAATACAATGACATATTTTGACGAAAAAAAAAGTTTTTAAGAAAAAATAGTAGCACCATCATGAAGAGCAGGTCAAAATCTATCGATTATCACGTTTTTACAATTTTTTTAGATTTTTCCCAGTCCGAACATGCGTGTTGAACACAGTGATCTTGAGCGAAAAATGCGCTGCACGCGCGATGTAGCCCGATCTCGCTGGACACGCCCATATACCAAAGCTTGAGGCGGGCAAGGTAGGCATAGATTTGGGAATGAAAAGGAAAGAAAAAAGGAAAAAAATAGATTCAGATTAACAAACATTATGTTAATTTTAAATGCAAAAATACCAGGATATATATGACAAATGAAGGCGGGAAGGGTCAGCCTAGTAATAGGCATTAGAAAAGGGGAATAAATTCACTTTTTTCACATAACAAAATGGACAAGAGCAGGTGGCCTTGATAATGACTATCAAAAGAATTAACGGACTTAATTAATAACAATGATACATAATAGGCAGAGAAGTTATAGTATAAGTGAAATTAGAGGATTGGATAACGATAGGATGTTTAAATAGAGCTACGAAGGAAAACAAACTTGTTAAAATCAAAGATAATTTTAGAACAGAAAGAAAGACTTTTGTCGATCAGGAATTACAGAAAAACTATATTGTAATTGACTACTCTATAATCCGTAAAATATAAGAAAGAAGAAAAAAGCTGAGAGAGAAAAATAAAGCAAAAATAAAAAGATATAGGTGAGTTTAGAAGTTCTTAAGTGATGGACAGTAGGATCTTCAATGGAACAAAAAAAAATAGAAAGCACACATTACTATGTAAAGTGAAAAAAAAAACAACAAATGAAAGAATAATATTAGTCAGAAATATAAGATTAAGAAAAATGGAGAGATACGCAGGCGGGAGATGATTTATGTGAAAATTTTATACATTAATTTGGGTAAATAACGCACAACAGTGAAGATTAAAAGTTCAAAAATATGTTATGCGTTATAAATTATAATGTTATGTAAATGTGAAAAGAAATTGTAACATGTTGTTGTATGTTTAATCAATTATATAAGTTACTCTATTGAAAATAATAGTACTAATATAAGATAATAAGTATTTGTTATAGCTATGAAACAAAAAGAAGAAATGTAGAAGTATATAAAAATCCATACAGGAAATGAGAAAATAATAATATGAAAAATTCTCACTTAAAAATGTTAAGAAAGAATTTTAAAATGATATCTTATTTTAAACTAATATCCATAATTGATTCTTAAATGATAAAAAATAGCAAAAAAAGGCTCATAACTGTTTCTGTAAAAATAATGATTGCGTAAATATTGTATAAATATACATATGTATCAATATTAACCTTAAATACCAATTAGACTTATTTACAGTATTAAATTATTAATAATTATTTGATGAATCAGCAAACTCATTTCACATGTTGACTATGTTTGTTCGAATTATAGGCGAATTTTCATAAGATTGCTTTGGTTATCTATGTTTGTATGCATATATGTATATAAAAAATACTTTTTTGTATGTATTATTCAGACATGAGAATAAAAATATTAAAATATTGGGGTTGACGCGCGGAGCGCGCAGGGGGCGAGGCCCAACGAGTATATATATATATATATATATATATACATATATGTTTATATAAATATGCAAAATGTATTAAGTTGCAATTTTGAAGGAAATCGTGGTAAAAACATAAAGCAAGGTTTCTCTGTAAAACAAAAATTGTATTAATCACACTGGCCCACCAAAAAAAAGTTCCTTAATTGGGCATGTGAAATTTGCTTTCTTATGTATTTTTTGTTGCTGAATCCGAATCCGAAGTCAGAATGAAGGGTCTCGCGAGAAAATTTTGAGTAAATCGCTGTGTAAAGTCAGAAAATTCAGAAAATCAGTTTAAAATACCTTATCCAACATGTTCAAATGCTAAATGTGCAAGGATCATTAATATCTTATTTTTGAGTGTACAAAAGGAACAGACTTCGAATATTTCGACCGAATGAGTTGAAAAAAATGAAGAATTCCCATGACCCCAATGCCCCACTTGGCTGTAGGCTTATGCCTCAATATTTTAATTCAATTTTTATATCGTTTTAGTATCTTTTTATCCTCGAAAGTTCTGCGTAGGGAATTTGTCTTACGTTTTTTACTTTTTTTCTCATTTGTTTCCCTTTTTAATGTCCAGCCAAAGTCAGCCATCATAATAATATCCCACCGTCCTTGATAACGTCTCCTTATCTTTTTAATATCCCGATGAAATCTTTCACCTTGCTCTTCGCTAAAATCTCCAAGATTTTCTGGGAAAGAGTCTAGGTGAGAGTCGAGGAAATGTAGTTTGAGATTTATGAGACATCCTAGTTCTCGGAAACTCTATCATGTTCTTCACAATTTTTTGATATTGATCACTCTTAGTGATTCCAAGGAAATTTTTCACGACATCTTTGAAACCAAGCAATGCTGCTTTTTGAGTAGCGGTCATAGTAGTCGCAAAAGTTTCATCTCCTAATAAAGAACGGGTCTGTGGTCCATCAAATACACCTTGTCGGACTTTAGCATCCGACAACTTAGGGAAGGCACGCTTGATATATCCTGAGCATTGCTCTTCCTTGTCTAGAGCCTTAACAAAATATTTTATCAATCTTAATTTAATATACAAACGAGGTAGAAGAATCTTACTTGGCTCAACTGATAGTTGCTTTGTGACATTCTTTGAACCAGGCTGTAAAGATGTTCTAGGTGTCCATTCCTTTTTAACGTAATGGTTTTGTCGATGTCGGCTATCCAACTCACATAAGAAACATGGATACTTCATAAATCCTGACTGCTGACCCAGGATCATTGATAAAATTTTGAAATCTTCGCGAATCAACCATTTGTGCTCTTCATAATTGTGTTTTCTCAATACCATTTCTATGTTTGTATATTCTGCTTTCAATACCGTAGAGTGAGTAACTGAAATAGGTGCAAATTTACTGGTATTGTGCAATAAGACACTCTTGAGACTCGTTGTAGAGGAGTCTATGAACAACTGCCACTCATCAACTTTAGAAGCTGCTAGTTTTAGTTAATTATTTAACCCTACTTAATCGTGAAAATTAACTAGATTAGAGTCTTGAGTGAAGAAATTTTTTCAGACTTCTGATCGTATGGAATAAACTCGTCTTTAGAATTTTCTTCTTCTTTTTCTTGTCCCTCTAAATCTTCTTTTTCTTCTTCTACTTCTTCTCCGCTTGATTTATCGCTAACTATTTATATCTCTGTTCCGTCATAGGTGGATGAATCACTATTGTGTGACTATCACTATTTTTCTCTGATGTAGATGTAGGTTTCAATATATAGTGGTAATTGACTGCCGATCACTCATACATTAATGGTGCGTTTAACCGTCCTCTAATCTATAAGATATCGACGTCTTCGATGAGTTGACAATACAAATCAATCCTGCTACCACGTTGGATAGCGAAAGCGATGATAACTGCTTCAAATGAAGATGTGTAAAATGATTCGCCTTCCGCTCCATCGTGGTAACGAAGCCAGCGAAGGCGCGCTGCCTGGCAGAGTGTGAAAATAATGCCGTAGTGTTTCTGACGATGAGTTGTCAACGTTCCCGTCAAAGTCAGAAAGCTCTCATACTTGGACCTAGGGAGGTATTAGGGTTATCACCCCCAGGACGGCTGACTTGCCTACGATCGGAACAGGATCCCCGACGCGCGGGTTTTTAAATCATTTAGGGATAAATAAAACAATCTTTCTTCGTAACGCATCGCGAATCAAGAATGTACTCGCTCTCCGGATACATTCTGTTTCCTCTGTGGCGACTACAAAGCTGCTAAAAACTGCATAAGTTGACAAGTACATTGAGAAATTTGTATAAGTCTTTCTTTGATGTCATCGCTCCTAAGGAAAATGCATGGGCCCCTCAAACAATTTGTAGAGTATGCTTATTGTAGAGTATGCTATGTTGAACAGATGAAAGACTGCCGGAAAAAAAAAATCAAAGTTTATCTCTCCTACAATGTGGAGAGAGCCAAGCAGCACAGCGGATTGTTACTTCTGTAACATGGATATCAGTGGAATAAGAATAATCAAAACTGAGCTCATAGTTTATCATGAAGATTCGACGGTTACGAGATCTATTCTTGCATGAGAGAAAAATAGTGATAGTTTTACAAGTGAGAAGCTTGTTACTTACTTAGGAGGATTAAATGTTACGGAGAATTAAAAAAAAAATACGAATTCTTATGACGAAATGGAAGATGAAATAGACAGCGATAAATCAAGCCAAGAAGCAGAAAAAGAAAGAAAAGAAGAAAAAGAAGAAAAAAAAGTCTAAAGACGAGTTCATTCCATACGATCAAAAATCTGAAAAAAAAAGGAAAAAAATATTATCAAGAAGAACTCAATGATTTAATAAGGAGCTCGGGTTTATCCAAAGAATCAGCTGAATTACTGGCCTCAGATTTGAAATTAAGAAATATGTTGACCCAAACAACCAAAGTGACGTTTTATCGCGATAGAGATAAAAAGAACAGGAGTTTCTTCACTCCAGACTCTAATCTGGTTTATTTTCACGATGTAGTAGGGTTAATTAATTAACTAAAACTAGCCGCTTCTAAAGTTGATGAGTGGCAGATGTTCATAGACTCCTCTACAAGGAGTCTTAAGGATATTTTATTGCACAATAACAATAAATTTGCTCCAATTTCAGTTGCTCACTCTACTGTGTTGAAAGCAGAATATACAAACATAGAAATGATATTGAGAAAACACAATTATGAAGAGCAGAAGTGGTTGATTTGCGGGGATTTAAAAATTTTATCAATGATTCTGGGTCATCAGTCAGGATTTGAGAAGTATCCATGTTTCTTGTGTGAATTGGATAGCCGAGATCGACAAAACCATTACGTTAAAAAGGAATGGACACCTAGAACATCTTTACAGCCTGGTTCAAAGAATGTCACAAAGCAGCCATTAGTTGGGCCGGGTGAAGTTCTTCTGCCTCCTTTACATATTAAATTGAGATTGATAAAACAGTTTGTTAAGGCTCTAGACAAGGAAGGGCATTGCTTAAAATATATCAAGCGTGCCTTCCCTAAGTTGTCGGATGCTAAAGTCGAACAAGGTGTATTTGATAGACCACAGACCCGTTCTTTATTGAGAGATATAACTTTTGCGACTACTATGACCGCTACTGAAAAAGCAGCATTGCTTGGTTTCAAAGATTTCGTGTAAAATTTCCTTGGAATCACTAAAAGTGAACAATATCAAAAAATTTTGAAGAACATGATAGAGTTTCTGAGAATTAGGATGTCTCATGAATCTTAAACTACATTTCCTCGACTCTCACCTAGACTCTTTCCCAGAAAATCTTGGAGATTTCAGCGAAGAGCAAGGTGAACGATTTCATCAGGATATTAAAGAGACGGAGAGACGTTATCAAGGACGGCGGGATATTAAAATGATGGCTGACTTAATCTGGACATTAAAAAGGGAAAGGAATGAAAAGAAATGTAAAAAACGTGAGAGAAATCCCCTACGCAGATTTATATATAGTTGTAAGGACTGTAATTTCTTCCGCCCCCCTCTCACCCCTCGCCACCCTTCAAATCCCGGAAGTATTCTTTCGATTTTTACGTGTTTTTGATGATTGTCACTTGTTACCTCGCCCCCCTCAACCTCTTCTGGCCCCTCCTCTCAAATTCTTTTGGCTGCTCCGTGATTAAATGTAAAAAAATTTTTTGTTTCTGAATAGCCCCCTTTAGGCCTCCTCTCGCCACTCCTTCGCCCCCCCCCCTCAGGTTCTTAGAAAATTTTTCAGATCTTACTATGTCTATGTAGTTGTAAAGACTTAAATTTTCTCTGCCCTTTAATATTGTAATTCTTTACTATTCCTAATTGTTATCTTCAAAAACTTCCTCCCAAACTATGTTTTTAACAATGTTACCGTCTCTTGAATTTAATTGTATAAAAATATTATTAGGATTCTTGCATCTAGACAATGCTACATACAATAGACCATGAGAAAAAAGAGGTTTATTAAAATAAAGACCTATTTTATCAAAACTTTGACCTTAAGATTTACTTATTGTCATTAAAAAAACTAAAACAATAGGAAATTGTTTTCTGTATAAAATAAAACGTTAAGAAGAGTTATTTCCAGAACATAATGTTATACGTGGTATAAAAACTTAATTCTCGGTTTTTTCCCCTGTCATAATTTCTGCTTCGATATTGAATTTCGATATTTTTAATCTTGTACCATTACAAAGTCCATCATTATTGATCAAATTAATTAATAACAGGCGACCTATGTATTAATTATTAACATTTTCATTGCAACATCCTGACAACGATTCCTTCACGCCAAAATAAGTAATTACATCTGATTCAATTAAATAAAAAAGACATTATGTTATGCAACCAGGCAACAGCTTACGATCGGTTGACAAGTCAAAATGCAATATTTGTTCTCGAACTATATTTCCTATTTCTGATTTATTGTCACGGTCAATTTGAATGATAATTCCTTTATACTTTTGCATCTTGAGAGAGCGACATATAATTAACCATGTGAGAAAAATGATTTTTCAAAATATAATCCAAAGATGTCAAAACTTTGACCTTAAAATTAGTCAATAGTCATGGAAATGAATAAGACTGAAGAAAATTGCTTTCTCTACAAAATAATAGGCAATAAAGATGTATATTTTGTATTTAAAATGACGTTGATAAGGTGTTGAACCTTCATGAATGCTATCTAGTATTTCAATTGGAAAATTTGTGTTAACGTCAGATTTATCAACACCTTTATGAGTGGCAAAGGTTATGCTGCAATAACTTGCTATGTTTCCTTGCAATTGATTTGAAATTTTGTTGTTTATTAATTGAGTATACTTGTTATAAGAAGATATCATAACATTATTTATTGAACAATAAGTATTTATATTTAAAATTGTAAAGAAAAATTTTTTTTTTTTTTTTTTCTAGAACTTCAAATGATTTCATTTTTTCTTCTCCGATTTATTATGATGACTTTCTGTCATTAGAACGGACATTATTATTTAATTTTATGATATAAAAGAATGACCAAACAAATGATGATTTTAACCTTTTTCTTATTATCATACTTCTATTACTGTTTTTTAAAATTGAGAGATTTAGACTAGAATCCGTACCTAAGAAAGAAAATTTGATTCCAAAATAGATCTCTGTATTATGTAAGTATAAATCACGCAAAGTTTTCTCAACTATTTCTAAAGTTTTTTTTAGAATCATGAAAGCTTCATCGCATGGAATTAAATTTGCTTCTCGTAATTTATTTGTCTGATTTTTATTAAAAAATAGGCCTAGAATATTGCTTTATTGTAAAGGGTGAAAGGAAAGTTACATGACTAGTCACTCCTTCAGTAAGTAATATTGACGTTGTGCTAGTCCATGCTCATAGTGTAATTTTGTTACGCCAAAAAAGAAAGTAATAAATCAATGTTTTTTATTGTGATGTCTTTCCTGTATTTCTAGGACCATCGATAAAAAAAATATTAATACTTTGCCCATACATGCTTTTGACAATTTTGATTTGATCTTCATTCAATTGATTGTACATAGAATCTAACATTTGCATACAAAAAGCAATCTTTTTAGAATTATCTTTCTCGTGTAAATTCATATTTGTTGGAATGGATGAATTGAACAATTCGCAAGATTTGTCTTTTAATTCGATAATTTGATTTATCTGTAAGAAAACACGATTTATTTGGTATTAATAAGATCTGTATCTTCATCAGTAAAATGATTTTTATATTGTCATCAAATTTTATTACCTTGAATATTTTCTAAAACTAAAAACCAAGCATGAAAATTGTCGTAATTGATAAGATAACATAACCGTGTTAGCTGACGACTTCGGAGATCGAATTATTTTTATTAAATTAGTCCCAATGCTAAAATTTTAACCGAAGTGAGCGGCGGAGTCCAGACTCAGCAAGTGCGAATCCCATTAGTAGCTCTATAAGTTAAAAGAAGGGAGAAGGACTAAAACTTCGCGGGAGGAGCATTTCTCTGCACGGCGTTTTAGTAAGTAGCTTTCCACCGCTCATCAAGTAAGGTTCTTATTCTTTAATATTGAATAAAAAGATATACATTTGTAATATTAAATAAAAATGTATCTGTAGGAAAATTGTGCAGAGTGCTAAAATAAATCAATCAATAAAACCCAAAGTTATACCGTAAGCTTTAAAAAATTAGAGTTCTTGAGTTGCTAGTTAATTGGTTTTTATAGAGGCCACTAGAGACCCACCATTATCACCATATCATTAGAGGCAGACCCAAAAAAGCAAGGTACTTTATCATATAGATTTTGTGAACATATTATTCTCTTTCTCTCTCTCTCTCTCTCTCTTTCTCTTATTATATTATATCATAACGGGTGAAATAAGCAAGTATCTGGACATTCTGCCGGTCCTCTGTCCTGCGGCCCGTCAGGGAGCGTCAGACCCGAATCCACAACCTTTAGATTTTCACTGGTCAAAGTTAAATAATTATAACTAATCATTCAACAAAAATGGTAGCAGAGCGTATTTAGAGACTCTAGCTGCTTGATTGTTCATTTGTTTAAAAAAAAAAAAAAATATACGCAATAGCACTGCATACTTGAAAACTACTTCCGCCCTTAATATATTCGAGCGCGCGTAGAAGCATAAGCTGCCGTGCGTAAACACTGGACCTGCGAGAGAATGGATATAATAGTCCAGGCATAATAGATACTCACAATCAACGATCACAATAATCGAGATACATAGTTTGATCCGATAAGGATGATAATAATAATATTGATTTTTAACGATTACTGATTTTGATTTTTGATTCACTACTTAAATTCGAATTCAATATTGTGCCTATATGTACTAACGAATATTTACAATACACACATCTTTATACAATACTAGGGGGCTCCGCCTCCTGCTCACTTCGCGCGCCAACCCCCAACTATTAACCAAACATATTAATTTTCACTCATTTAAAAAAAAAATAAAATGTTAAACTATCTTATAACAGTTATTTTTCATTTTTTTAAATTTAAATTACTTTCTATTTAATGTTTCAAAATCCTATTTTTAAATTTTCCCGCTCTCAGCTAGTCTCAACCAATCAGATCAAGAGTTATTCTGTCGACAGTCACGTGTAACTGATTCTTTTA
>JAPYYV010008463.1:0-12607 GCA_030522625.1 Copidosoma aretas | reverse complement strand
TGTCATGTATTCCGCATGTTACATTGGCTCGAACAAGTATTGCTTTGAGGAAAGGAGATCCGCTATTTGGATTTATTAATCATTAGTAAGTATCCCTGAGTAAAACAAATTATGGTACAGAAAATTTGACAAAGTTTTTTTTCAGCGTTCAGAAATTCAGAGAGAATGAAATGATGTCTAGGATGAAAAATACTAATAACAGAGATTTCATTCCCACTGAACCATCATTCACAGCTTTAAGTATTAAGGATGCCACATTACTATATGTCGTTTTAATTTTTAGATTCTTGATTAGTGTGGTTATAATACTATTTAAGTTATTGTATTACAGAATGAACTCAAGAAGATCAGGTCAATCTATGAATGAGAATGGATTAAGAATATCTTCTCTCTCTACCCGTTCCAGGAGACAGCGGTCGTTGCCTCGATTTCCGTATACTCCTTAAGATAAATTATGAGGATCGGGAGCCTTCTAGGATCTTTGACTCAGAAGTATTGCAATGATTAGGGATTTTATATCATTTAATTAAAAAATGTTTATTCAGTTTAAGTTGTACATAAATTTAAGGAAAAATTGTTCAATAATATAAGTACACTAGTAGAAAAGATTCCTTCTATTTAAGTTACAGTTATTAACTGTTAATACATGTGAGTTTTAAATACAAGCAGGCACTCGATCATTTACTGTCAACGAATTAAGTACTTGTCAGTTAGTACAGAGCCATTTGGTTAAAAAAACATGTAGTCATGAATCCTTAACTATTACGGTTATTAAACTGTTAACGAATATTTGTTTATTCTTAATCCGAAGCCTCGATCTATGGTTAATGAATCGACCATTAATTACAAGCAAGCCTTTCTATCAGTGTGCTAGATTTAATATGCAAAAAAAGAATAACACATGAACTGAAAATTTCGGAACCTGTTAATATTTTCCAACTCGTAGAAACCATAATATGTTTATATATTTGTAAATACCATTTTGTGTATCAATTAAATAAAAAACCATTTAAACAATATACAGTTTTTAGAATATTGGATAAAAAAGTAGAAGAACTCACCAAGAATAAAATAATCCTTCAGATTTTCAAAATAACAATCGTAATGTTAATATTCCTTGTATTCCACGTATAATATGGTCGACAATAGATTAAAAACTTATAATTTTGTAATGTTCTGTGAAAACTATGAACAATCACATGTTGTAATAGTGGATATCATTCATAAGATATGTCTTTTTCTACATAAAAAGCATGTTTGCGTTTTGCTTGTTATTAGAATGATTTTTATTTTTTTCCGTTACTTTGGCTTTGCTTCGAGCGTCAAATGCCTGTGTTCTGAGACATTCTTTACTTTTCCTCCCTAGGTAAGTAATATACTATTGTTCAAGTATGTAAAAAAACTCTTTTTATTGTTACAGGAATGTAAACGTCAGCTACATAAAAGTAACTTGTTCAAAATAACTCCTCAAATATAACTTTAGTTTATTGTAAATTACAATGTATTCGGATTATTGCAACGTTATGAAAAATATATCACTCTTAAATTGATTAATTGACTCAAGAATATACTTATTGTTTTATTTCTTATTATCTGTACTTATGATTTTCTAAAATAACTTTTATGTTTGTAATCCATTGCACATTGGTTTATTAGTTTATTTATTTTCTTATTGATCTGTTCATTTTTTTAAAATCATTCTAAGTGATGAATATCAAAATATCCCAGTGTGGAATCTCAGGAGGTTCCAATGTTTAACAATAAGAACTTAATTACAACTAAAGTCAAGCCTCTGCGACATCTGGTGAAGATGACTTGACTTCAAGTGCGATCTATGAGTGAATAGTAAAGTTGCACGATACTCGATACTATAAGTATCGATGACGAGTGAATACTTAGAAGATATTGAGATGTTTCAGATTACTGCACACAGCAAATACAGACGGCGGGCTGCGAGATGTTTGCAATACAAGCGCTTTTTTTCTTTTCCTTAGTGACATCTCAAGGTATTCCTTTAGGTAACTCCCTATGGTCGCTCCTTTGTCTTTTTACTTTAACCATTATTTTGGTTTATTTTTTTCATTGCCTAAGCATCAGACCGATGACTGCTTTCGTCGAATAAACAGCCCCGGCTTACTCCAGCAGCAGCGTGACTTCGCGCGCCCCAGCATCGTCCAGCCAATCAATTTGACGAACCGATACAAGCCACAAAATCACTTGTCTCCTTGGTTACCGGATCAATTTTTGCAATATAACGGGCTTAAAACTTGTATTAACAATGCGCCATGGTGACCCTATAAGCCCAGTGGAAATAAAGTGGGAGTGAAAAATTCGCCATGCTAACTTTGGTCACTTTCTTGGCTCATCAGTTATCGGTTGATTTTTGCGCTAAATTACACTGACGAATATAGAGCGTGTAAAATTTACGCGTGACGTCATGAAAACATACGATGTATAAGCTAATTTTGTATCATCTTGACGTATTTCGACCCCACTCTTAAATTTGTATTTGCTCTATCTCCGTCATGATTTGTTCATATAAAAAAAGAAAAAAAATCTGTGTCTAATATTTTTTGATAATCTACATGAGGGACCAAATGAAATTTTTCGGCTGTCTGCATCTGTCGCTCTTGAGCACAGGTTCTTCCGACGTCAGCTGTCTGCGTATGTCGCTCTCGAGCACAGACCCTTCCAGCGGCTGCAGTCCACGTCTGTCGCTCTTGAGTACAGGCCATTCTGCTCATTGACAACGTCAGAGACTTTAAGCTAATTTTTCTACTTTGGGCACTTTTGAAACCCTGGTACACCCTCGATAGGGTAAACAGCGTTCGCTACTCATGTGCATCCGACCAGGAGGGTCCCAGCAGTCTCTGAGGCGTTGGGCCCAGGGACCGCCCTGGAGAAATGCACATTTGTGACGGAAATTTCTATAATAAGTGCGTTATCTAGTATTAGTTAGTTAAATAGAAAGTTAATCCAAAAATGTATTGAAACGTCTCTCAGATGAGATTACAAGTTATCTTTAAAGTTTAACTTTGAGAAAAAATAATGTTTCTCAGGCTGATTTCAAATAATGGCTTCCTCATCTTAGGATAATTAATTACCTTGAGAAAAAATTAGTAGATTCAAAAGTCCTTGAAATCAGACTTGGTACACTAAAACAAAATATAGCATTATTGATTTTCGAGAAAACTTTAAAGGTTAGAAAAAGACACAGCTCGGTCTGGTAAGTTAGCTCGGCTTGTTCAACTCCTTGCCTTTCTAAATTCGTACATATATTAGTATTAGAGTGTAACAGTTTACATTTTATCTGATTTTTGGGTTGTTCAAATCTTACTTAGTCAGAACCCCTTGAGTATTCGTACTCTGACATGGCTCGTTTTATATTAAAACATTTGAGCTAAACTTAGTTTGGCTTCTATAGGAGTGCTCCCACTCGCATTTAGTTGGTTTAGTTTACTCGCAATCTTCAATAAGTTCGTACCCACTAAGCTATTATATTCAGTTTATTCTCAATAGTATTAGTAGTTTAACTCACATTCACTCCGCTTAGAGGTACCGTTCTAATTGTTAAATTCACACGAGAGTTTGTATTATAATTTAGTTCGATTATTCTTAAAAATTGAATGTTCATTAGTTTTTCAATTATTCTGGTTTACATTCGAAAATGTGTACTTACAATGTTTTACTTATTCGTCTAATTTCTGGTACAATCTCTTAGGTATAGTTTAAATCTTATGTAGTGGTGTTATGATCTACTTGTACGTGAAATCCAATCTTGATTCCTGTTGTTACACACTTTGTTTCGCATCTAGTTATCATGGATGCTAAATGAAATCAATTTGATAATTTAGTAAAAAAAGGAGGATTCCGCTTGAGAAAATGGTGCTCTAACCATCACAAGGTTCTCAAAGATCTTTCTGAAGTATCAGTTTCAGAGCATCTTATAGAAATATCAGCCAATAAGAAAACTACTTCTATCCTGGGAATAATTTGAAATCCAAAACATGGTGAATTTTAATGTGAAATTGGCTACTTGCACTGCCCAGTGAATTGGACTAAACGCCTTCTCTTGTCCCAGATAGGTCGATTTTATGACCCACTGAAATGGTTAGCACCAGTAACCATGGTTGCTAAAATGCTACTTTAATCCTTATGACTTTCAAAAATTGATTGTTATGATCAACTCCCACCAAAAGTAAACAGTAAATGGTTGAGTTGGATGAAAGCTCTTCCTCTATTTAAAGAATTCAGACTCCCACGCTGGACTGGTTTCGCACCATTGGTTCAGAATCTTAAATAACATGGTTTTGCGGACTATTTAAAAGGTATATACGCGGCTGTAATCTATATGAAAGTTATTCTTTACAACAGAGTTCATGTCAGTCTCATTATGGCTAAAAGCAAAGTCGCACCTTTAAAATCAGTCTTCATTCCTCGATTAGAACTTTAGGCTGCACGCATACTGTCTAATTTTGTCCATCGTTACTTAAAGAGTACCCAATAACAATTGAATAGCGTCCATTTATGGTCTGATTCTACGGATGTGATGCATTGGCTTCATGAAATTCCCTCTCGGTGGACCAAATTTGTAGCTAATAGGTGTTCTTCGATTCACTCTTTAGAACCCACTGCTCAGTTGCATTACATATCCACAAAGGTCAATCGTGCTGATGCTGCCTTACGAGGTATGCCTCCTCCAAAATTTTTAAAACCAGACCTTTGGTTGAAAGGACTCCGTTTTCTTATGGAGAATGATCTTACTCATCCACAATTTTAAAAGAACCAAGAGAAGCCGGACTCGAAGTAGCACCACTGGCAACTTCTGTGGAATGCCCTGAAAAAAAAAACTTTGGAACCTTTACTATAGATACTCAAATTTACGTAAGCTTCAGCGAGTAACTGCCTACTGTATTAGGCTCATCTACTTGTGTCGCCGCAGGATTTTCACTCAAACGGCGGCGGATTGTCAGCTTAGTACCTTAGTCAAGAAGTCATCGAATTTAAAGTTTTTCAACTTTGACGTTTATGCTCAGCCTCTTGAGAATCACTTGTTGACTATTAAAATCAACAATGCTCATTTGATCCGGATACAAATCCATCAAGAACTACATTTTTCTGAAATAATCGAAATCCTGAAGCAAAACGTCAATAAGCGTAAAGTCAAACGACTATGTTTGGCTACAAACAGTAAGTTTTTACCTCTCAAACCTTGTCTAATTGATGGTTTACTTAGAGTATGTGGAAGAACCACTTCCTCTATTTTAAGTGATGAGACTCAACATCCTTTCATCTCAAATTACCCCGATCATTGTGCTGATCTTGTTATAAGGCAAATCCATCACACCGCATTACATGAAAATGTACAGTTAACTCTTATGCCCTTAAGGAAATTCTACTGGCTTCTTAAGTGATGGAAAGCCGTACGCTCGTATATCTCTTCGTGGTCAATTTTCAAATGGTTCAAAGCATCCGCCGCATCTCAGCAAATGGGCGACTTACCTGCTGCTAGAGTTCAACCTTATCTTCCATTTTTGAAAACTGGAGTAGATTACGCAAGTCCCTTCAAAGTCAGGTTGGAAAAGACTCGTTGTAAGGGTACGACTAAAGGATACATTGCGGTATTTGTTTGTATGAGTACAAGCTCTATCCACTCAGAAATTGCAAAAGACTACTCGACTGACTTATTCGTCGCCGCCTTTGAACGATTCCTATCTACACGCGGTCATTGTACATATATTTACTGTGATAGGGAGTCAAATTTTATTGGAGCCTCTACTAAACTCAATACTAGATTTAATGGAATGATACGAGAAGAAGCTTCCCCAGATAAATTCGTTAGTTAGGGAACAGACTCTCATTTCAAACCCCCATCAGCTCCGCATTTTGGAGGCTTATGGGAAGCTGCCGTTGAGTCAGCTTAATACCACCTCAAGCGTATTATTTGAGAACATGTCTTCACATTCGTTAAATACTGCACTTTACTATGTGAAATAGAAGACTGTCTTAATTCGAGACCTTTGACAGCAGTATCTGATAATGTGCAAGACAAGTTGCCAACTACGCCTGCCCATCTTTTGATCCATAGTATATGTTTCTTGTCCCCGAACCTCACTTAAAGAACCGATCTATTTCTCGAAATATTAAAGAATTAATAAAGTTAATCAAAAAGATGATTATCGGCGCACTTACAAAAATTACGATAGGAACAACATTTTTAACAATGAATTGAGTCAAGTCTCTAATATATGAGGTTCAAGCCAAGGTCTTGGGTTGGATCTGATGTCAATGTTACTTATTATACAAGTTTTATTATTTCTGCCGAATGTAAACGGTGACTAATTCAATTTACTTATAAGTAAAATTCTATTAGACACTAACTAACTCTTATATAATGTTTATTTTTACATTTGTGTGAAAAAAAATTCCACTAATGTTTCAGTGGAACTTCTTGTTCATCAATATTAGTACAATACTGTTATAAAATATTGTATTGAATCAGTATCTCATACAACTCCAATCAATACTGAGTTCAATGTCACAATCGATACGAGACGGAAAATAACAAAAAACAAATAACAAAATGCAATCTATATTAGAACAACACCCATTGCTTTATTCTCCTTTGTCCAAAAAATATAGTTCCGGAGAAATTCCGTTACAGCGCCAAATATAGAAATGCAGATACAGAACAATGTAACAAATACACAAATTCATTGATGCAGAAACAAAAAATGGCATGAGTTTAGAGGCTGATTAATACAAAGACAAAGAAAAAAATACCGATAGCAGAAGCATAGAGACAGCCCTTAAACAGAGGCACAGAAAGAAGACCAAAGACTAAAATAAGATAAAAGAATGAAGGCTAATAGGCAGAAGTAAATAGATCTACACTACAAATATATCAACCATCAGGCATTTTTATTTGGATGGCCATTTTGAGTAGAAGCGTCAATTTTTATTCGAATGTATTTATAGTAAGTCCATAGAAATGAGGATTTTTATATGCAACTATAGAGATATGAAGATACAAGGGATAAGGGGTATATCTTTCTGGAAGTTGAAGCAGTACATCCAGAGAGTGTCTAGTCGTCGACAGTTTCTTCCGTCTATTCTAGCCAAACCTTGTGATTGGTTCTGTGGGACTGACCATCATGCATTCTCGAGCAGTTTATTATCAATAAACTACGATGGTATGAAATTCTGTCAAAATCGTGGTCTTAGCATTCTGATTGAAACATAATTTTAAATAAAGTTGAAATGTTTGCTTTAAAAAGAATTGAATGCGATTGAACTTTGATTTGAGTCACTGTCACGTTTAAGATTTTGATGAGTAGCGTGTAATTAATCGTAATGGCTGCAAAGCTTCCTAAGTACGGAAGCTTGTAGGTGCCACCACTCGCATTGTGAGAGCGCGCAAGTAATATAGACGAAAAGTCGCGCGCTAGCACTACTATCGTGTGAGCGTGCGTGCGTGCTAGCACTGCGATCGCGAGAGTAAAATTTTGAGCATTTGCTTACTATTACCCTTACTACGTTGCTGTCATAAATGTACTCTTTTTATTCTAACTACCTAGAGAGTTGAGTATTCCTTATATACTTCGTCTTGGTCAACAAACAAACACCAGTACTTCAGCATAACCCTATTGAATTTTCAAGTACATTTTTCTCGTAGAAAGAAAGAATACTCAACTCTTTAGGTAGTTAGAATAAAAAGAGTGCATATATGACAGCAACGTAGGAAGGGTAAAAATGAGCAAATGCTCGAAATTTTACTCGCGCGATCGCAGTGCTAGCACACTCGCACACTCGCACGATCGCAGTGCTAGCACGCGACTTTTCGTCTATATTACTTGCGCGCTCTCACTATGCGAGTGGTGGCACCTACAAGCTTCCGATGAGCTGCTGACTCCCACGACGGGGATTGGCAAGACTGCACGCTGCCATCGGGAACCCGCCCACCAAGCTCTAGGGAACGCCGACGACTTCTTTAAGGATGGATTGCCCCCAGGTCCCAGGTATAATCAGGAAAAACCGCAGTCGTCAGCTTGCTATAGAATCGGGAGAATGTGTCTTCGGCGCCTCGGGTACCTTTCCCACCAAAAAAGTCTGAGAATCGAAATTCCCGTAAAATTTTCGACGAAAATGGAACCTGTTTTGCCTTGAGAGAGTCTGTCAAGCTTGTAAGCTATCACGCTAATCATTAAGCCATAAAGTACTCGCAGTAGGTTCGTCTATGCAAAAGCTAATTTAGAAAATACCCTCCGTCTCGCTAAAAAAAAACCTCCTTTTTACTGTTTGCATTATTACTATATTCTTCATATACTTGTCACAACAGTATCTAACATTTTCAGTCATACAACTCATATTAAAACTTTAAGAATAAAAATACTAAAAATAATATTAAAATAATAATAACAAGAATAAAAAAGTTAATAGTGATAATCATTATTATGCTACGGAAACCAGTTTTAATATTCTTCTTCTGAAAAGTTAATAAAATTATCATTGTTTACATTTTAATGTGACACATTTAACATACTATTTTCATAAGTAAAACTTCACACGAAAAATATATTTGTAATGCTTATTATAAATATTAAAAAAAAAAAAAAAAAAAAATTAAGAAATGAATCACACGTTAATATTTATAATTAATTATTTGTGAGAGTCAATATAACATTTGTTAGTTCCAACCTTTAGTCGAAGAAATGATATTTTTACTATTGCAGTCTGTAGAGTACGGTCTGGCCTCTAATAATCTCATTCTTTTTTTAATAAACATTCATACACAAAACAGAAAAATCGCTGTGCTAGAGCAATCAAAATTTAGTGAATACTAGACGTTTATTATTTCGATCGAAGTAACAAATGATATTTGATGTATTGAGAAATAAAGATTGAAAAACAACATGAATAAAGAAGCATTGTGCCAATAAACTGCTAACAGTTTTGCATTGCTACGAGTATTGATCAAAATCTGGTTTATTAAGTTTCCCAATACTTCACTGTGTTTTTGCCCTATTTCCAGTCGTGGCGATGCTTTTATAAATAGCCATCTAAAAATCTGCGTCTATGATGAACAAAAAATTGTTTAAGATATTAACCTAAATGTCGATCTCATACTTTAATTATTCAGAGATTGATTAAAATTTCCAGAAAAGTTGGTATAACCACTTTAAAATATTAAAATAGTAATATGCAAAATAAGACTAGAAATCAACAGGTGAGGGTAGAAGTAACACATGAAAATCATGAAAATTAAATGATTTATTTAGGTATGAAAATTAAATACATTACACAGATGTATTTTCAGGTGCCTGATTTGTTAAGATTATTCAAATTCCGGCTAAACGCACTTAATTGCGTTAAATCGATGGATTGCAAGAAGCTAAAGCAATAAATAACGTATGACCGTGACAGAGCGATAATGGCATTTTTGCATATTAATGCACCAAAATTATATTCATAAACCAGAAAGTTTGAAAATCTTATTTTGTATTGGTTGGGATCTACAGAGGGTTCAATTGCAGAAGTATTTCCGTTTGGGCCCTTACAATGAATCCACGTACAACTTGCCGATAGAGAAAGAATTTGTTGAATCGGACCAAAAAACTTATAGCCAATTATCAGATTGTCCAGTTTTTTTAGTTTTTTTGAACAGTTAATGAGTTATACGGTTTACCTCACAAATATTTCAACCTAAAAAGTAAAACTGAAATTTTTTAACAGAGCATTATGTGTTTATTTATTAATATTACGTGTAACAAATTTTGGATCTAAATATTATGCAAAAATAGTGAAAAGAAGTTTAGTAAACGGTCTTTGTTTTGCGTTACGATGCAACACATCTTTTGGCTTCTTTTTTTTTACTTATTTTAGTGCATCACATAAATTTTCCGACATAATCTTAGGGCCTTAATTTACTGATATACTTAGAATTGTACAAACTGTAAGGCTATCAGTCGCTTGTAATTATAGGCAATTGATTATCTATTATTAAGTGAATAAAAAAGTTTTAGTAGTAGGATTCTCACAAGCAGTTGCTTGAAAATGTAAAAATTAAAAATTAAAATATGTTTGTAATAACTTTTGGGCTTTAATGTTAAGGAGCCTGGTTACTGAGAATTGCAAAAACTCGCAAAAACTTCAATACACCTTCAGGCCCGAAAGTTATCACACAAATTTTCAAGTTACTAATAAAATTGTAAGAAAAAAAAAAAACAGAACGAAAGAAATCCTGCTGCGCAACGTGGCAGACATATTTTTTACTGTTTCGCTTCTTACATTTGTATTTAGAGAATATCGACCATCCATGGATACATAATAAGCGTCCTTCTTCATACTGCGTGCTGCACTAAAACTTCCATCACCTAACTATCTTCATTAGGTAACTCAAATGCTAGATATTGGTAAAATTTTCTTGATTGACTATCGAATATAGGTTACTCCTTACTGGGAACATAGAAAGTCAATGTACCCTCCGAACTGAGGATTACCTTGGCCTTCTCCAAATCACAATGTTTAGGGATTTTGACTGTCTTAAAATAAGAAGTGGCGATACCGTTTTCGTCTGGATCATCTTCACAATATCCACGGACCATAATAAGTCTGTTGGTCATCTATAATTGAAAAGAACTGTTTTCATACGTGTTGTTTTCTGTTGGAAGGTATTTTCTGTAAATTGACTACACAATATTGAAAGCTAGGGGTAGATAGCCCAATTATTGAGGGTCTTAGAAAAGTTTTCAGGAATCTAATGTAACATTAAATGTATGCTGAATAATTCAATCTTATTTTTGTAAGTATTGGTTTTATAAGTGATTTACTACACGTGTAAATTTTTCTGCTTTATCATCAATTTAATACAAAATCTACTTTTTTGCACTTTTATCGAGCCTAGAAAAAGCTCATGGGATATATTATCGAGCCCCTTCGGGACCAATATTTACATCGTTAGATTGTCTGCATAGCATAATAAGTATTTTTTATTATTCGCAAACTGATAAGTTTTGTTCATATTGATAATTAAGCACATAGATTTGTCGTACCAAAGATAGATCTAAACAAATCATAACAGACGAAAAATTGAGGTTGGGTAACGGCTTCTAGCACTGAATGCAGGGCCCCGATTGTTGGTGCACTATAAGAATAGTAAACCTGTTATCAACTTTATTATTAATAAAAACAAAAGAAAGCAAAATTGAAAAAATTATCAAGTAATTGATACCTGTTTTAATGTCAATCTCACATTTACGTCATACAGGTATCAAATGAGGTATATATTTGTAAACGATAGTAAAATATGCATTTTCTTAAGGTTTTGGTTTAGGAAAAGGACGTGAACTGATGCAAGCGTACTCGAAAAACTCGTATTGTGTGCCTGTATTGTCAAAGTGAACAGTGATTTTGAATTTGAGAATTTTGTAGGCTGCATTATTAAATAAATTTAAAGGAAAAAAAAGAATTTGTGCGTATACATTAGTCCATGATCCATATTCCTGTATACATAGTTCAGACTCTAAATAATAGGAATAGGCTCGATAACAGTGCTATATATCCTACTAACATGACGGTATTTTTTCATTTAAAATTCGTGACTACCGGATATGTTAAAATAATTGTCGGGACGTACGGATTTTGTATGCCAAATTAAGCATAACGATAAGAAGTAATAACTGCTTAAAATGTACAACAAAATACTCACATCAACGTAAGTCACATCCCTGATGAGAGACTTGAGACGGTCGGATGTAACGGACTCGTGAAAAGGTTCCTACAAAATTACAATGCTATGAGATTTCAATAAATTCCACGCAAAATAAAATGAGTGAGGACTGTTGCCTACTGCCATACTAGTTTAGGTTTAGTTTCACTCTTTGGCGCACTAAAATGATCTTCACGCATGAGGGCTATTGGCGACAGTTCGCCAGGGCACTCTCCGGGAGTTTTAGTTTCGTATTGATAACCAACATCTATATTGTCCGGGGGGCAATCTCGGTCAGGATCACCCCAAACCCAACCAGAATTCGTACCTTCCATACTGAGTATATACTGAGTATATTTGCCAATAAAAACAAAAACGCTTGTGTGAAACTAAGTGAGTTGCTCCTTCGACTAAGTCTGGAAAGAAACTGACGAACAGTAAACGGGCTAGCGGAGCATAATCTTTGTTAGTCAGGAACATGTTACATGTATACGGGTCATTTCACAAAAACCAGCACATTACATATCTCGGTCAATTAAGGTGGTCCTTTCATGACTCCTGAGTCAAATGCGCGACTATAAAATGGATTTGTTAAAAACTGCTAAATTTCCAACAGTGACTCGCAAACATTTTTCATTAATTGACTTAAAGTACTCATACAAAATTTAAGATTATAATATTCAATGGAAAAGTTTCTGGGAATGGTTTTGTAAAATAGCGTTCAACCTCAAAATATCTGCAGTCGGTGCTTTTAACATAGGGTAGATGGCTCTATTATCGAGCCTGTCTCTATTATCAAGGGTCTGAACTACACATACAGAAATATGGATCATAGACTAATGTATATGCACGAATTACTGTTTTCCTTCAACTTCATTAAATAATGTAGCCTACCAAATT
>JAPYYV010008462.1:0-12609 GCA_030522625.1 Copidosoma aretas | reverse complement strand
TTTGGTGCAGTGGCGTACCTTTAGATCGCGCATTTTCGCCACCATGGACGCTGGCGTAGATTCTCTTATCCCCTCCAACTTCATTCTCGGAGCGAATATGAATACAGTTATCCAACATCACTTAGTTTGGCAGTGTTGGCAGCACTTATGAGCACGCGGCCTATCTCTAGTACAAAAAATGTTTGCTTGCAGCTAACTTCACGATAAGACCACCATTTTCTAACACTGGGCCTAAAGACTTATTAGCCTTTGAAAACATTTTTAATGTCTGACTAAGCGTGACTTTTATACGCAATCGCATGCATTTCTAGGAAATAATAGACATATGAAAATTTTGAAATTCATCAAATAAAATGATTTTACTAGCGATGACTTTAAAAAAAAAAAATTTTTTTTGCATGGACTGGATTGTAATTAGAAAGTTGACGGATCCCTACTTATTAGTCGACAAACTTCTAATAATTTATCATCAGTAACACGTTATGTAGTTGTGTGATGTTGACAGATCATGTGATTTATTTTTATTGACAAAATTCATTATACTTTTTATTATGCTAACAACATAAGGCATTCCGTGTGCTCAATAATTGTTGTTACAATCAAAATTACTCATCTACTTATTAAGTGTCACACTTCTTATGCAATAACGTACTGACGAATAATTCTGTGCAGTAATTTAAAATCTCCATGGTGCATGAACTAAAGATCTAACGAAGAAATAAAATCTTGTTTGAGCTGGTGTGAAAGAAGAAGGACAGTATCATGCCAACTTCGCAATCCAATCAGCGTGAGCTTGCCGCTATCGTTTCTAATAAAAACTTGCCAATTATAATCCTGCAGAGTCATAAAATCGTTCATAAATTTTTTTTAAGGTTTTTATAAAGTAAACGCTGACTAAAAACTTACTTTGTCTATTTTTAAGGAAGGGATGCAGAAAAATTGTTCGTAAGGTACTTTCTTACCACGATAGACTTTATCTAACTTCGATTTACACAACTGTTCACTTATAAGTTTGACTTCGTAAGATTTTACCTTGAGATGTTCGGAGGAACGATTTAGATTACCAATCATAGTGATTTTGTCATTCGCATCCAGAACATCATTGGGTTCAGGTAAATTTATAATTTGCACGTTTTCACTGAGTCGTACTTTTTGTTTCAATTTCAAAAAAATTGTTTTAGCTTGGAGAAAGTTAAAACTGCCAACATATTTAAGTTAAACTATAAAATATTGAGATGCATGCGTTTAAGAAAGTCCCACAGGATAAATATAACCTTATTTTAAAGTAATTGAAAATGTTGTTGAACTGTGATAACACAGAGATTTACGCAAGAAAAAATAGAAACCTCTAATGTTTTGAAGAAAAAGTATTTTATAAGTTTGTCATACTGCAAGCTTAAACCTTGTTAGTTATTAAAAACAACTTAATTATTTACGCTGGTGTATTCTAATAACTCTTGTTTAAGTTTAATTTTGAAAGGCTTATAATAAGCGACATCACTTACGATCAGTTTGGAGATTTTTTTTTTCATCTTCATATATACATATTTAAACTTTTGTATTTTTACACTCGAATTGCCACGCGTTTAATATTTTGAGAAATTTTCGTGATCGTCTCATAGTGAATCATTTTAAAAGTAAAATAAGTCTTGAAAATTTAGTGCCAAACATATAAATAAAAGAATCATTGATTCGTATCGTTAAGTTCTTTGTATAACCAAAAATATCTGAGCATGCAATGTCGCACATCGTAAGAGTATCTGTTTTTTCTAAATTAAAACTTTTTTCATATCACGTAAATCTTTTTGTTTTACAATTGATATAATTTTATGAACTAGAGACTTTAAAATAAAGCTATACTTTGTATCCATGAAAGCAGTGTTATAGTCGATTAATTTTTTACCTAATTTTAGCGTCGGTGTTATAATCAATACTACTTAAATGACGCTCCTGTGCACTTTTATCATTACGTGAAAAGGCCCCAGTAGTAATACTGTATACTGTCCGATCATAGGCGCAGTCGAGACTCACTGCAACGCGGTCTTCTCCAACAAGTACACCAAGTCACGTGTATCTTAACTTGGGTAACTGAATGGATATTGTTTTAATAATCACGAGGAATGAAAGCTGTCCTGCCACTAGTTCTCCTAGAAAACAAGTAATGGTTACAGATTATGTAATTACAATTACATGTATGTAACATGATCGGCTTTGGTAATAGAGACAAGGATTATACTTTAAGTGTAATGTCGACTTTGTGAGTGAAAACATCATGTCATCAAGAATGTTGAATGAAAATTTACTGTACAAATGAAAAGTACTTACCTATAATTGCCAAAGACACTGCAAACATTTTTAAATTAACCATCTTTGAAGGAAAATAAAGACAGATCCCTCTTTAAAAGCTATTCGTCTGAATACATATATAGACTGTGCTCCAGAACGTGATATTAACTATATTTTGAATTATTATGAATAATTTCAAAAAGAGATTATATTATACTCAAAATTTTCTTCAAGAAACGTCTCAAAGATAATAATTATTATTTTTACAATTAAGGGCAATATTAAAGAGTCGAAAACACTTTAACATTATTAAATTGATTTAATAATTTTAATTGTAGGCCTTGGATTTGTTAACTTTATCAATGTAAAATAGTAGGGTGCAAGTACCACAATCGAATTTAAATTACTGTAAAGGATCACGTGTCAATGTTGTACATTGACCAGTATAGTATTGTTAATTTTTACATAAGAACTAACCTCTACTTAAAACTTTTTTTTTATACTTAAAAATCTTCGTACGGTTTAAACACTATGTTTATTAAAACTTCAAAAATTTGTGGTTAATGTTTTGGTTCTCAATTAAATAACAGGTGAAACTCCGTGTAATTATTCACTAAATAGTTAACACAATTTACTCAATTCACTTACTATTTACTGTAATAAATGGATGCAATCGATATTTATAAAAACCAGAGAAACACTTCGTCAGGGAATTTTCAAACTACTAAAAATAATGGACAAATTTCAATATGTATAGTTAAGTTGGAAGAATTAATGTATCTACGCTGCAGAGAAGATTTTCGTTTTCCTAATCTATGTTGCTATAGTTTCACTTCATGACGTCATAATGCTTGGCTACAACTATTTAGATAAGCAGCTGCAGTACAACTATTCTTATAAATGATCTAATGACAGCTTATATTATGCAGTACATGCGTTTCCAGTACCGTGTTTGAGACCTAAGGATTTCTGTGCCAGGATCAATCAGTGACCCTCTCAGAGAAATGCTAATTGTAGAAATTAAAAAAAATAATTCTTTGAAAATAAAAATAATATTCTCATTTTAGAAAATTCATTAATACATTCATCATTTTATTTCTGTTAATAATATGACTTAGTATTAAAAATACAAACATTATATTCGAACAGTTATTCGTTTAGTAATCCATAATTTAAAAAATACATTTTATACTTTTAAAAATAATGTATATTGCTTAATTTTTAGTGTAACCTAACCATCACTAATGTATTATGTTTTAAGTATATTATGTTCTAAAGTATTAAGTTTTTTCTATCGAGTACTTACCTATCATCCAGATCTGTTATTGTGACTACTAGTAGTATGGCCTCCTACATCGCGTTAATTTAATGATCTACACATCATTTAATACTGCATATATGAAGGCTTCGAAGTCCAAAATCGAATTTTTTCAACTTGCTTATTTTGAGCTAGAAAAAATGAATTAATCAAGTTTAAGTGATATATTATTTAATGTGATGATTTAAAAATCTAGAATAAACATTTAAAGTGGTCAAAAAAATCAAACAAAATTGAAATGTAAAAGTCCCATATTATCTAAATGGGAAATCAAGATGTGTCTGGTGGCACGTGTTAACTCTAAAATTTTTTGGTTTTCAGGCAATCGATTTTTATTTTTAGTTGCAACGAAGAGTTTACAAAGGATAAATGATCAAAAACTTGAATTTTGTAAATAACGGACAGCGCTCTCAGAAGTGATGGAGTTACGGTCAGCTTACCATAAGCAAAAATTTTTAGCATAGTGATCTGACGGTAATTCTATCACCTTTGGGGACCCCTGACGGACACCCTAATAAACATATATATTTACACATATATATTCGGGTTGTTTGTCGTAGAACACAGCTCATGTCAAAATTTACGGTATGAAATAATATATGGGTCTCCTGTTTCTGAATCTGCTGTACAATTCTAAAGTTTGCTCTTGCTACATATTGCTCTAATAATCATGATAAATTGTGAATACATAGCGTTTCTTCTGTTACATGATTGAGATTTATAAAAAATTTGTCTTGTTTAAAACTCGCATTCTCTGGAATAAATCGATCGATGGTCCACTAAATAAAGACACATCCATGCGGAGACTCATAAATGTGCACTATACACTTTAATCTCCACCATGAATAGTAAGCTTACGAGTCATAACAGCGTACGAAACATGTACTTACTGTACGTCTCTTTTTATTATTCGAGTCAAGATTAATGCATCAGAGGCGCGTCGACGATCCAGCGAAATGACGTATCCGTCGAGTCGTAAAAAGAAGCGATGGAAGTACAGCGTAATACAGAGTGGGAGACCATCGATGTCGCGACGCATAATTCTTATATCATTTTCCACTCGAGCAAACTTCGATGCCATCACTCAAGTGCCGCTGCCTCTCTATCTCGAGTGTGTATGCAGACATACACGAGAAAGACGGATCAATTTTCATGTTCCCGATGGAGTTTTTTCTCTGACATAGGTGTTGCAGATGAGAGCTTTTATTTCCGATTTCGAGAATATAATTTTGCTTCCACTATATATGTGAATATTGAGCAGATGAATGATGGTCTTGCAAGCTAAACAGACGTTACTTCGAGTGGACGAATCACTGTGTGAAGACCAAGAGATTTTAATAAAATTTTTTTCTGTTCAACAATTGTTTTTAAATGGAGCTTTCTCTAATAATCACATTTATTTTGTACCTTTCTCATTGCGGAAAATATATATATATATATATATATATATATATATATATTTCACTCACTAATTTTTCGTTCAAGAAACGTCGACACTCAGTTGAAAAAATACTCTGTCATATTGAAAATGGATGTAACTTGTGATGATTGGAATCGAAGAATAAGTTGAGTAAATCTAACTTATTTTTGTCTTTCTGAAGCTATGACCACCTCTCTCTCTCTCTCTCTTTCTCTCCAAAGAGATCGATTTCAATTCTTAAAATCCAATTTCCTTACGATTAAAAAGTGCGCAAGCACCACTTGAGTAATTTTATTTTCTTCTTTGAAATAATGCACGGAAGCAGTATAGTTTTATAAATTACACTTCTACGTGAGCCTTCCGAACACAGTGTAGCAGTGGAAATATTTTCCGTAATTCAGCCTTTTTTTCAACGTTCAAGGTGATATATTCGAAATGTATGGATTAGAAGTATGTATCGATAATTTAAGAAAAACAATGGAAGCACTTTCCACCCGGAAAAGCGAAAGATAACAAAATGAGATGCAAGTGAGTTCGATGGAGGGAAAATCGGGGGAGGCGGTGTGACTCTACACCTGCGGCAGTGGTATACTATATGGAGGCGGACAATTATGTGCCTCCTATAAATCACGCGGCTACAATCCGTTTTACGTCCTCCCCTCCTCCCTACCGTTCTCTTTGCTTTCTTTTTCCCCTTTGGTATACCTCCCTTCTACCAACGTACGAACACTTCTGGCCGCGAGGGAAAAATCGACTCCGTCTCATTCTCCCCTTACGAGATTCCCACTCCTTCGCTCATGATTTTTTCTCCTTTTTGTCTGTTCCCTCTTGGCCTTTCGTTCCTCTGCGGGCGGTCGTGAGTTTTAAGAGAAACAAAAGTACATCTCGATTGCCTTTTTAAAAATTTCTAATTTTCGAATACTTGGAACTAATCGAAATAAAAGTGTGTCCCTGTACATCTTTAGCTATGTATTCGCCATTGTTGGAAAATTGGTAATTAAAATGCTTTTTTTCCCCGGCCCCCCAAAAGCCTTATAAATTTATAGGACAACGATTGCTTTGTTTTTCAAATTTAGAAAGCCACAATCTTCGACATCCAAAGCCTCGTCCCGTACCCGTGCAAACCTCCACACATTTTCTCCAACGCGGTACGATCGTTGGCTCGCAATTAACGCGCCAAAGCCGTTGATCCTCCAACTTCTGCGTAATAGAGCACACGCCGACGCGTCCCCTCGCCACATGCACCCACATATATATACGCATCCGAGAGCGCCTTGCAATACCAAAAGGTGTTCGAAAATCCCATGCGCATGATAATACACGTATACAAGCGAAATCAAGCGTACGCGCTCTTTAGCTAAGAGACGGGACTTAGCAGCAGCTCCTCGGTAATCCCCGAGACGCGCCCGGATCCACACGCATCCAGGATCAAGGATACGTACACGCGCGCCCCGACGAATCGCGCCAATTAACCCGCGGCGACGACGCCGAGATCCGAGAAACGCGCGTCCGACGTCTCCTTTTCTTTGGTGCGGGGTATAACCGCGGGGTAAAGCTCGCTAAGACGCGGGCTCTCGAGAGTTGCCATCTCGGCCGGTTAACGAGATGCCAACAGATTTGCCTCTTTGGCTCTACCGCGCCGCGGCCCGCGGTTATCACTGATACACGCGCACAAAACACCCCCGGTGATTTGCGCGTCCGCGGAATTCGTTCGCCATTCGCGACGTGAGACAAATCCAATTAGCAATGGTATGAATGTCACTGAGAAAAAAAATTTACTGTCTTAGCAAGGTATAACTGAAACTGCACGGTCACCTCTACAGGAGCAAACCTTACGGAAAGTATATTGTAACATTACAGTTTCTGTAAGGTTTGCTCCTGCAGACTGCAGTTTCTGCAATGTTATACCTTGCTAAAACAGTAATTTTGTTGTTCTCAGGGCGACGATGATGAGAAGTTCGTGCGTGTTTTTTTATTGCCAAGCTTCAGCCCCTGATTGCTTGTACCGAGTTTGCGACTGCGATAATAATGTGCATCAGCCACGAAACAGACCCTTAAATCTTTGGAACTGCGGGAGCACTTGTGACAGCGGTTCCTCATTACCTGCACCACCACAGCCATGCCACACCCCCCTCCCCCTTACATACTCAATCCATATCAATTGTGGACACAAAGCTACATTAACTAACCAACCGTGTCTCTACGCTGTTGCAGCTACTGCGCGTCCGCAGCTTTTCCGCCTCGCCTGGCGCCTCCACTGAAGAGACCCCGACTCATGCCCACTCGGTCTCAGCAGCAGCAGCAGCAGCAACAACAACAGCAGCAGCAACAACAACAGCAGCAGCAACAGCAGCAGACGAAACAGCAGAAGGTGACGACAAACAGCGCCGGGCTCCAGGACCTCAGCCAATTAAAAGTTTACAGTGAGTCCCGGCATTTTGTCTCCTCGTTAATACCGTATATATATGTACACCACACATACGTGTGTCGGGTGAGCTTTAAATGCGCGTCGAGCTTCATACCTTCTGCGTGCCCCTCCTCCGTCGCGCGTCTCTAGCGGAAAACGTGTCTCTATTCGGTCTTCCCTCATCGTCGTCGTCCGTGTCTTCAATTAATTTTAATTGCGAGTCGTGCAAGTAATGCGTACCTGCTCCGCGGTGGTAAAGTTTTCGGTGAGATGTGCATCATGTACAGCGACACGTTTGGGTTTCGTTGCCAATGTATTTCAAGGGAACCGCGTTAACCCTTGGAATTGGGATGTTGCGCGGTTTCGGTTAATCTTGCCAATCACGGTTTTCCTTCATCGCACATACTTAACGCAAGTTTCGCACTGTACTACATTTTTACTCGTTAACGACTATTCCGCACCGGATCCCCTAGCTGCAGCCACGCCCGTGTAATCTCGGCGTGTGCATGTATACGTGTACCCGATCGCGCGCTCGCTTCGTCAAAGTGAAAAATGAATCGTCGGGCTTCCACCGGGGCGTCGAAATTAAAAGAGGAAAACAGAAAGGAGCGAAAGCTCCCGCGGGCCGGGGGAAAAAGGAAGAGCCCGGGGACACGGAGCCAGCCGCACGCGAAAATCCGTCGAATCGTTCGTCATCGCCGCGAAATTTTTCGCCGCGCGGCTGAAACGCGCGCCGGGGGGTAGGTGGGGCTGGTTAACAAGGCAGAAGCGGTCGGGGCGGCCGGGGGAATAAAGTACAGCGGGAAAAAAAGGAGGGAGAAACGCTGGCTGGTGTTTTTATTGTGATGTTTTTTTGTTCTCTTCTCGTCGCGCAGGCAATCCGGACATACTAATTTGCGGCAACTGCCGGGAAATGTTCACGGATCTCGGCGAGCTGCTCGAGCACAAACGGGATTACTGCAAGCTGCGGTTCACCTGCAAATGCCACACGTTTAACGGCACCACTCCCAGTACGTATACGTGCGCACACGTGTGCAGACGTACATACATACATATATGTGTGTGTGTGTGTGTGTGTGCGCATGCGGGCGCGTACAGAAATGAATGCATGATATTCGCTGTGGTACGTATTATATGTGTACAAATGCGTGAGGAAAAAAGGTAGAGAAAGGCGAGAGAGAGAGAGAGAGAGAGAGAGCGACTGGTACTTTTTAGCCCAGCTGTCGGAGCTTGCGACTCGTTCTTGTTGAGCTAACGAAGCTGAAGGTCGTTTCGCTCTTGCTCTTGTTTTTCCATCTCCAAGCCTTTGTTGGGTACGTCGGAATTTTTTTGTTTTGTCGTTTTGTCGCCAAAGACCGCAGAGCTGTGCTCTTGCCTGTATCATGCGAATAATACTTGCTGGTTGAATTTGACGGAAATAAAAGAGTAATCGGATGATTCATTGCGCTTTTTTCTTCTACGTTTTGACCACTTTCATATTTCAGAATTAGCTTGAGCTTTTTTTAATTTTTTTGCACTGGCTTATTTTACAACAGGTTACTACGTATAGATACTTATCATGACGCATTATATTTTACGAAGCGTACAAAAATCTTTTTACTTTGTGGATAGCTTGCTAGTCTATGGTTCTTTGGTTTGGGTCCAGCTGAAAATCGTTTGGATTTGTTAG
This sequence comes from Copidosoma aretas, assembly GCA_030522625.1. Classification (NCBI taxonomy): domain Eukaryota; kingdom Metazoa; phylum Arthropoda; class Insecta; order Hymenoptera; family Encyrtidae; genus Copidosoma; species Copidosoma aretas. The sequence goes on along the minus strand of JAPYYV010008462.1, from coordinate 3,509 downwards.
AGATTTTTTAACAGTAAGAAAACCTAGCATGCCGAAAAACTCTATCCGATTTTTATAACAAACAGTTAATTTTTCCGGGTGATGTCAGGGCCTCCTATATATCCTTCATATATAAGGGAAGCCAACACCTGGACAGCTTAGTCAGTGGAGTCATTTAAGCATCGGTATAGCAATATTGATAATTTACGGAAGAAATCCTTCCATAAACTAGATACAAGCCAGGATATGCTTGAGATAGTTATTGCGCCTGCAGAGATAACTCAACACACTGATAGAAAGAATTCCTTGTTACTTACGGGGGATCAATTGCAAATTATTTTTGATAATCCTTAACGGTACATAACACTTTAACAGTTGGAGTCTTAAGTTTTTCAATGACATCCAGAAATATGCAGCATAACTTGTTTATTCCAAAGATATAAGTGCTTGAAAACTGACATTTAAAAGTAGGTTGATATAGGCTACTGGTTGGTGACGATAGTCATGTTGTAGTAACATTATTATTTTAATGAATCATTCATTAACCACAAGTAATTTTTTCTATCAGTCTAGTATGCATGATCAAGTCGTCTAAGGGCGGAATACAAGCTATGAGAGATTCTACGGCAGACTTTTGATTGGTCAATCAAGGCGAAGCTTCAGGAGATCTACGGGGAAAGCTTTGGCCTGATTTGCCTGCCAAAGTTCTGCAGAAGAATTTTCTACTTGTAGTATTCTCACCCTAAGAAAACAACGATAGAAGTCAACGACTTGGCCTACTTATTTGAGAAAAGGAAAAGTAAAATGAAAGATGGGTAAAAGAGAATCAGGATTTAAGATAAACATTCCCCAAATAAAGGTGGTAGAGAGTGCTCACAAAAACCACTAGGTAGTGTACATAATACAATATTCAACAGTAAAAATACCCACTCATGTAAGGTAACGGATCGAATACTCGACTAGGTATCTATATTCGACCGGGCTGATAATTACATTTAATACTGTCGTATTATGTACCTCACATGCATATTTGAATAATTGAAACCTGCATATGTATTTGATTTGAATTACAAAGTAGCAACAACTAATGTATCCATCGTCTTCAAATCTTCTTCTTTTGTACTAAACCAAAACAGGAAATTCAACAACTTCGCTGCTGTGCGTCCTCTGTAAGGATCCCTTTCCGTCCGCGTGGGAATTGATGGTCCACGCCCAAGCAGCCCACATGATCAACATATACGAGCTCGGCACAAAGTCCGAAACAAATCATTCGTCTCGAAGTCCAAATCAGAACAACAAAGAATCATCGCAGTCGCCCACGCCACAGGACCAGGTTTGTATTACATCATCTACCTCCGTCTAAAGTGACCTACTTATGCAAACACAGATATTGATTAATGAACTAAAAATAATCTGATACGAGCATAAAGGATTCCACCATTAAGGGGAAATCGTTCTGTTTCTATAAAAAACCAATAACATCGAATCTCATCAAACATGTAATGAATGACCATATTTTATTTCTACAAACACCAAATGTTATCCAAGCCTTTGTTGATTGCAATATATACATATATTACTTATATAAAATATACAAATTTAGGTGAAAATTCAAATATCCACTTTATATCATTCGTTAGCAACTTGTTCTTTTATAACGTTTATCGTCTCTCCCGCGGCACGAGCATCACGGGACAGTACAATCAAAACCTCAAATAATGCTATCATTTAACAAAAGCGCACAGCACCAATGTATGGTATAATTTAAACACATTAATAAAAGCGTTCTGATACAGGAATCCAAACTCACCACTATAAATAAGCTAAAGAAATCAAATTATCAAGACACGATCATTGAATCCTAACTTTCGCAAGCACAAAGGCAATCATTTTTTCACCATACTGCGCTAAAAAGAGGAACTGTCATCCTGCTTCGCGTAGGATTGGTGAAAAATCGTATGAAACCTACGGGAGGAAATAATGAAAGCCTCAAATCACTTGCTTGTCAAATGCCTGTAATCAGAGACATTGTTTATTTTTCCTTCCTAAGCGAGTAATATACTATTTATGCCTATCAACTTTACAGCGTATAAACTTTGATGATGCTGAACTCCAATATCCTATAAATATCTAATAACCTTAATGCTTACCCATTCTTCCAATTTATATTGAATCCCCGAAATGTATTGAATTGTACATGTATGAAACCTAAAAACAAAATTAATTAAACTTTGAAGTCCCGAAACGAGTAGATTCACGTTTACTTATCTTAGTCTTATACATTTTATGAATCCCAAACATTTTTTAGACAATGACCATAAGTCTCAAAATCGCTGCATACATTTTAAAACCCTTTAAATGCAATTTATACACCGATAATGTTTGCTATAACTTCTCGTGACTGATGTGTTAACTCATTTATTTATTCAGAAAATCTACATGATTAGCTTTTTATTAGGTTTCTCACCCTTCACTTTTGTTTTACTTTCAAGCATTGTCAAAAAATCTTTCATATCATATTCTCATCCAATATTCCCTGTTATTGATTTGCGTTAGCCCTGCTCTTCGCTGTAATTACTTAGATAATGCAGAAACTTATAAAGATAAAAATCTAGAGGATATAATTTTGATTTAATTCGACATCCTGTTGCAAGATAATTATATTACTTGAGCAATAATGTTGGAATTTTTTGGTTTTATTAATTTTCGAAAAATTCATAGATCACACGTTAAAACTAAGCCAGACTCTTTTATTAAGTAATTCACTCGCAAAAATAGATGTATGAATATAAATTTTACCAGCTCTAAAACTGCAGAACTCTCAAATCCAATCAATTTTTTGTATGTTACTTTTCAAGTTGCCTTTTAAGGTTGACGAACAGTCAATAAAGTCATAATTTTTTTTTTTCTCTTTAACATATAAAAAGACTGTCATATACAAAAACGAAAAGCAATTTAAAAAATTTTGAAAATCAATCATTTTGCTTTAACTAAAACAATTTCACATTATTAGCTTTGAAGAAACTGTTATGGATCTCAGAAATAACTTTTTTACTCCATTTCTACTCATTTTTTAAAAACCATTTAAATTATTGAAAAATGAAAGGTTTTGTGAACAAAACGAAGGTTCGATTTTTTTATATAACTTTTACGGCTTCCACTTTGAGCCTACAAGTGATGGAAAAAGTTGTAGATCTTACAAAAGTACAACTTTTTTGTATCAGGCACTTACACCCAGGACTTAATCTTGATGTCCTGAAAGACACAAATCTTTTAAAACTCATAAAAAAGATATTTTGCCTATCATAATAACAATTTATTGTTCTACAATAGAGTTGTGGATCGATAAATTGTAAATCTCAAGAGAGTACATTTTTTGACGACTCTATGTTAGTAAAAACAAATTATATATGTAAAAGGTAAAACATCCATGTATGTCAGAAGAGAGCTATCGTTTATTCTTTGATTGACAAAGCCTTTAAGCTTGCTGATCCTTGTTTCAGAACCAAAAACATTCAGGAGGTTAGGAG
>JAPYYV010008461.1:0-12609 GCA_030522625.1 Copidosoma aretas | reverse complement strand
TCTTATCTGACTGAAAAAGTCGATACAACGACTACGAACATCTCAAAACTGTCTACAAAACATCAAAAGTCTTCTATTAAAAAAAAAAAAAAAAAGAAATCCAGGTGAATTTAGTATTTTTCTCATTTCCAAAAGCATATGATTTTTTTTTTCCCAAGCACATGAGCTCAAACAAAAAACACAAGAACAAATGTATCTTAAAACTTTACCTAGAATATCATATGGTTTTTTCATCTCGAAATTTCAAAGGTTTTTAAAATTGCCCGCCATATTGGATCTGCCATTTTTAATTGCTCATGTCTAACTGAATTACGATTCAGCAACTATTACAATATTTATGCATAACATGAGACATTGCATTTCCTCTCTTATTTGAGGAAAAAAATTGAAGTAATGGTGAATCTAGTTCATTTTGTCATTTTAAAAAATTATAATTTGTTTTTTCAAAAACCATGAGCTCAAGCGAAAAAACACCATGGATAAATTATTCTTAGAATGTGATGTAGAACACATCGCATTCTTTTTTATTGCAAATTTTCAAATTTTTTTACTTTTGTTCGCCATATTGGATCCGCCATTTTGAATTTCGAAAAGAAAAAATGAAATTCTTAATCAGCGACTTAAAAAACAGTAGTATGTTTGTTTAAAAAATTACGAAACCTTTTCAAGAAAATGGTATCAACAAATAATAAAAAATTTTGGCGACTTACTGTATTCCAGACTCCATATATATCTATATATATGACATACCGTGACATGTCCAAGGGACTTGGACTGTTGTAGGTAAACATCCAAGGAGTAAAATAAGCCCCAAAATGTTAATTTTGGTTGAAAATTCGTGGAACGCACGAATTTAGTGCAATTTTCGTACCTTTCAGACCACTGTGCGCTGGTCACCGCTGTTAAGGTATTTTTGAATGACCTTGTATTTCTTAGTCACATGACAAAGTTTTGACTAAAGATAGTAGTAAGGCACTCTAAACTGCATGACATTTGGCACTGTGGCATTGCATATAGGTTAACTGGTCTCTACTATATCGGTATTTTCTCCTTTTCACGCAGCTGTACGAAAGTTTTTAACTTTGGAAAGGTAACACTTAAGAACTGTACCACTAGACTTCTTAAAACTTGGCATTAAATTTTCTTATAATATCATCTCCAATATATTTACTGTTTAAAAAAAAAAAATCGTAAGAAGAGTTCAAAAGTTATGAACGATTTCTCTCTAATTTTACATCGAATCAGACGCTTTACTATTCCTCCTTTGTTAAGAGTTAATTATTTCAACATTATATCTCCAAAACTATACCACTTGGATTCTGCAAATTTTGGCTCATGATATATAAGTAATATCATTTTTCAGCCATACGCGAAATTTTAGGATTGTGAGAAAAGTATTGTTGCCTCTTACTTCTACCTTCAGTGTCATAATATAACAAATCAGTAGTATTAGCGATCCGAAGATGGCAAGGTGGAAAACGAATACGCAATGTATTCAATGTACCTAGCGAAACATAGCAATAACATTTTCAACAACTAAAAATTATATATTACGAATATTCAATCTTGCTGTTTTTAGTTCGCTAATACCATCGTTAAATTATTAACAATGGTGTCTGCTAATAACTTGATACAAAACAAGTGCCATAATTGCCTACATTCCCAGAGGGAAAACTGTTTATTGCGAATTTTCCGAAGCAACATGGTCAATATGTATCCATATATTTATAATATCATCAATCGCGTATTTCATCACTAAATTTTTGTTTCATAACATTTAAAAACAGTCGAAAAAAAGTAACAAGCTTTATATCCAACCTTTCTTTAACATGATTGTATTTTTCACAACGGATTTAAATATATTACATAACAAACAAGAATAAAAAAACATACCAGCCTCGCGTATTGTTACTTTATTTACGAATTTTTTATTCAATCTCTTATCGATAACAACATTTGTTTGAGATACCAAAAAAAAAAGATTATGTAGTTAAGTCGAATATCCGATTCAAAATCTTATTTTTTTCAAGAAGCTCTCGAGTCACTTTAAGTGAAATCTGAAAGTTTTTTTTTGCAATCATGACGTGCTACCTCGCGCGATTTCTTTTATACTTATTCATTTATAAATTTGTGTAATAGTCAATTACCTTGGATTTTAGAATACTTATCCATTTGCAGGATTACAAGCTCCAATTTCATGCATCATTTAACCAGTCTATATTTTTACAACAACCACATTTCACAAACTGAAAACAACAAACATACTAGCACACTGATTAATATACTGATTAATTTTCGTGTTTTACTTGATAACAATCCTTTCAGTACAGGAAGATAGTATCGTAAAATTATTTAAGTTTTACTACATTATTACGTAGATTTTTTTCAAACAATACCATACCAGCCTCGCATAAAGCTTTTATTTACTATTTAATTTATAACTTTCTGAAAAAGTCAGTAATCTGAATTTGTTTCTAATTTCCATTTATCAAGGAGGTATTAAGCTTTGATTCTATTTATCTTTTGATTATTATATTCTTGTTAGCGCAGATATTAATAAAAAAATCAACACACTAGTCACGTGTAGCGCATTTATACGATGCTTGATTTACATTTATATACAATTTTCCTTACATGAAACTAATTTATTAGAAATATATATAAAAGTTGTATTAAAACATTTTTGAAATTATTTATTAAGTAAGTAATATTTTTTGAGCTTACTAAATTGTGCGTTTGTCAACGCTTTTGTGCGTTTATATGTGACAACGTATAAATACCACTTTCCTTATCCTACACTCAATCACACTATGTACCTCATGGATAGTGTAGAAATATATTAAATAACAAAAAATGTTTCGAAGTATTTTACGGAAATGTTGTTAAGGTACTTGTATCCCAATAAGGGTTATGTAAAAAGTTATACTACTTAGTCACATATCATGTAATTGTTGCTATTTTTATGTATGATACTGTCACCAACGTAGGTTGCGTCGTGTATTTTTTTTAGATGTTTAACTAATTTACTTATAAAAATACCGTGTGTATAAAAAATCAGTACTCTTTGTAGCACAGATTTTTCAATCATCATCCAATTTAGTAAACAAAAGTTAGTTTTACGTCTATTCAAATAACTATAAATTCATAGTCTTAAATTTTTTGAAAAAGTCGTATATATGTGATAGTACTATAGATTCAAAAAGCAACGATTTTATGATATGTATCTGAGAAATCAAATTTTTTTAATAACCCATACATTTTGGGATACAACAACTTTAAGGCGGGCCAAGCCTTCAATAAAACGATTCAGGCGTAGATATCTGTGATAATTTGGATCTTGCATGAATAAGTCTATTCAATTCGTCAGATAGATTATCAAAAAATATTTGACGAGTATTTTTTCTTTTTTCATATAAATAAGAAATGACGGAGACAGAGCACGTACAAGTTCTTAAGTAGGGGTAGAATAAGTCATATGGAGATAAAAATCGTATGTCCTTATAATGTCATCAGCCGTCACTGATGAACTTTAATGCACAATATCCTTGTCATTGCTTGTTTCCATGAAAAAAAAAAAAAATACGTGTCCAATATTTTTCAATAATCTACATCATGGACCAAATATAACTTTTCATACAAGATCCCAATTGGTGAGCTCATAGCGTAATCAGCAACCATCATAATTTACTTGTATACTCTCTGCGTCAGTAAAGTATGATAAAAAAATCAAAGTACCTGTCCACGTAAGATTTCTATCATTTTTCCTACTTTAGGCCTTTTTGGAACCCTGGTACACCCTCGGTAGGAAAAATATCATTTGAAACTTGATTGTAAAGGCTTCTTCACGAACCTCGTTACGTCTCTCGCCTACGGCTCGTGCCGTAGACCTCTCAGTTCGCAAATTAAAGCCTTTCCAATCTCGTACAAAAACTACTATTTGATGAATGTTTTATTGTATCAACTTAAATTTTTCAGCAGAGATGCAAGGAACAATTATTTACACAAGTATTGCAAAAACCCTTAACGATGAGAATTATGCATGTCTCAACCGCAAACCGAAAAATATTTGGTTGAAATATCCCAAGCGGAGATAATCTCGTTTGTATAATTATTATTAAAAAAAATGGTAACAAATATAAACTAATAATAACAGTTAATAATGTCCAGATTTGGGACTATAATAATATGTATCATTGATCTGTTATATGCTAATAGTAATTCTTTATAACAGTTATAATCAGTTGTGAATTTTTTTTTCGTGAAATATAAGTTAAGAAATATGGTTTGATTGCATCATTAAGAAAATAGTTTTCATTAACAATTAGCCATAATTTATGCGAATTATTATCAGTAACTAAAAAATTGTATAGTAATTAATAACAGGCAATAAAAATTACAAACTATTCATAAAAGTTATTATGAGTTCTTATTATTTTTTCTTCATCTCTAAGATAGTATTTTATAAGAAAATAAAAAAAAATTATAAATGATAATATCTTATAATAACAATAATTAAATGTTATTCTCAGTCTCAAATCTGGATTATATAAATTTTTATTATCAGTTTTACATTTTTTATTCGTTACTTACTCATTCAAATTATTTTCGCATGGGATATAAGTTATTCTAAAAACAGTACTTGTAATACAGCAAAGAATATAAGTGCTCTTCTAAAATATTTATAACGCTGTTAATAGTTTGCTAGCCATTTAGACAGGGATAAAATATTAATAAACACGTGTCATAAAATAAAAACTCCGACATTGTAAGAACAAATGCTAATTGTATAAGCAATTCCAATTGAATAACCTTAGCCATGCCCGGCACGCTTCGTCAACTATGCACAGTCGTCCAACCTGTAAATAAAAATTTTCGTTATATTTTAGAAACATTGCTTTGTTTTTTCGTCCACAAGTTCTGTTTGAATTATCGTCTTGTGAATATCTTTCATACTACAAATAAAACGCTATATTCGAAATTATGCTCTCCTTTTTACTATAAAATAGGAGGATTCTCATGTTTATGATAGGAAAATGAATTAATATAGATATCAGAATATGTACAACCAAAACAGAGGAAATATTTTCTAGATTTTTATGAAAAATACGAGATAAAAAAAGAGGGGTCATAAAAAGGCTCCATAAGTTTTCAGTACTCACCTTTTCATTCGTATTAAAAAAAAAAATGTCATCCATACGCGATTCTAAAAAACATAACGTAAATACAGCGTCATATCACTGTACTACAAGAGACTCGTAAAAAGGTTGTAATGAAAAAATTTAAGAAAATCAGTACTATGGAGCACGTTACTTTAAGATATACATGATCTCGAGCAGCTCCATATAAAAAATCAGATCCTGAATGGAAAAATCGATTCAATAAGTTAGAATACTAACGTTTATATTAGTATAAAAAAAAACCATTTGATTAAAAATACAAAGATAATAATTTTCGTACGAGTTCAAAAAGGCTTCGATTTACGAACCGAGAAATTTACGGCTGCAGGAGCCGTAGACGAGGGACGTAACAAGGTTCGTAAAGAAGCCTTTACAAGCAAGTAACAAATGCTATTTTCAATTGCCTAACAATTGCCCAAGGGAGAAAAAAATCTCAAATCATCGTATTCTTAATGTACATCTTAATCATGAAAAATTACAACACATTAATGAATCAACAAGTGTTTATAATTAATAGATGTATAATAATTATTCCAATGTTACAATGATAAGCAAACACAAAAATCACAAGTTAATCATATTCAATTAATAAATTTATTAGTATTCATAATTATTATATGTGTATTAGATATTTCTACGATACAACTTTTAACGAACACTGAAATGGAAATCATCGAAATAATACTGAAGACAGAGTGAAAATTTTGCGTTTAATGTTTAAGTAATTGTTATTTAGAGTAAACACCATAAATAAAACACCACTGTTTGTTTTCTTGAGCAAAACCTTCTTTATTAATTAAGTAGTCAATATTTCGTCACATCATGAAGACCTTTTCAAGACTCTCCTTTTTTTTCGCAAAAACCTCACGCACTTGGATCAACGGTCGTACTATTATAGAGAAACCATGATACAAAAAAAAAGAGAGACTTTTCCAACAACAGACTGTGGATAAACTGTTCACACCAGCAGTCAGCCGAGCAGTATTTAAGTATTTGAGTGTTTTTTTTTTTTTTTAGATGGATGCGCTGACATAAAATTACCTTGAATTAAATTAATTGTTTTTTTTTTTTAGACTGCGCTAAATTTAAGTTACAAATTATTTGTCGTAGACTGATGAATAATTTTTAATCTCATTGAATTAATTTTTATGTGCTGAATAATGAAATGTTAATATTGATACATCTAATTATCTGCCAAAAGAACGCATAAACAATGCGAAATAATATGCGGACATTTTATATAAAAGGTATCGATGAATAAATTCAGGAAAAATTTAATAATCAATTTTCCTTTTAACAAAATGGAAATAAAACAAAATTAGAACGATATTATGAAAAAAAAAAATTATTTTCATGTGAGATTCGTACCCAAATCTCAAAATAAAACGGATTGTCGGCTACGTGCGCTAACCATCTGAGCTATCGTGACATAGTGTATGTAGAGGTTAAAAGTTACTAATGTTTATAGTAAAGTTCGAAGTTCGATGATTATCAAGACTCTTGTTTTTATTCTCGCTTATCATATTTTATTTTTAAAAAATAAACAGTCGCTTGAATATTGTTTTTGTAATGAATAGTACAAGTAAAAGCGAACTTAAACTCAAAAAGTTAAAATTTCTTTCGAGTGAGCCTGATTGTCCGATGCGCTCTGCCTGCAGGCAGCACAATATGTATAGATACTTCCTCCCCGTCCGCCTTTCGCCGTCGCCCTATTCCCCTACAATACTGCACGTATACTATGTATAGTCCCCTACTCGCCTCGCAGCCCGCTATGCCCGCTGCGGGAGACTTTTTGAAGATTTGCGCTGGAAACTCCAGCCAATAGAAGATATGTGTGTAGTTCCACTGCTGGCTGCTACGATTTAGATCTCAAATCTGGCGACACACTCTTCACTACTGCACTGGCAATCTCTCTTCTAATCTTTGGCTCAACAACTATCATGGAGGATTTTATTTATTTGATAAAGTTTGGAAATAATGTGAAAAGTTCTTTTATTATTTTCTTGGTAGTAAGTATTGCTTTCTGCCTTTGTAGCCATGACTTTATAATTTCATCCCACTATGTGGGAAACAGAATTGTGAGTGCGTCCATGTGAAATTCAAGTATTTTTTTCTAGCCAACTTTTAGATTGCGTAATTAAAAATAGCACAATCCGGCTTGAAGCATAACAAACAATGTTTGAAGAGACATAGAAAGTATTCCTTCATTTATTATTTTTTGCGAACCAAAAGTTTACAATATGTCGTATGAATTCCAATTCTAATTAAGAGTATTTAAACTAATCTTGATCAATCTTACGAGGATACATAATGATTACAATCGACTATATCTCCGATAATGAAAAAAAAACTGTTACGATAAGGCTCGTAACAACAAGCAAACTTGCTCCTCTACGTGATCCTTTAAAATTGTGCAACTTAGAAAACAATAAATATCTAATCTCATATCCAATAGAGAGTTTACAATTTTCTTGAATAAAATGAAAGCCTTATTCTAGACGGAATTATATAATATTTTAGCAATACGTCCTGCAGGATCTTTGGATACGGACAATTATTTAAATTTCTTAAAAATCAATTTTCATGTTTGTTTTTCGTCTATTTACCGTGTTAGACATGCTCTTTTATAATAATTTTTGATGTCAAAAGTTTTACGGGCTTTTTTTATCATGCATATTTCACTGTTTTTTGAAATGCATTTACTATTTACAATTTACTTTGATCAGTCTGTAAAATGCAAAATGAGAGCCCTTTATCCTTTATGACAGAAATTTCGTGTTATTCCCTAAAAGTTTTCAATAAAATGGGAAAGTCATGATAAAAAATTTGATATTTTCAAGTTGATTTAAAAATATACATAATAAAATTGACTACAATTCAATACTTTTTCTAATTATGTGTGCAGCTCAAAAAAAAAAAAAAGTTGTATACAACCTGTCTATTTGCATTTTAACTGCCAGTGCAAATCATATCTTTTGTCTAATTTTTGTTTAAATAGAGGATACAATTAAAGAGGTTCTTTGATAAAATGATTGTGAACAGAATTAAATAACACTTTAAGCGATTGTTTATTGAGTTACACTATACTCTTCTCAAAAATTTCAGATGAGGTTCACGATGAAAAACGCGGAATAAAGCTTAGTGAAAGTTGCGATTATCATTTGAGCTCTCGTGGAGGGCAGTATATTTTTCTTCAAAAAATTGACTAACATTTACTGAACAAAACAAAATAAAAAACTACTGCAAGAAAACTTATGTAATTCTGAGCCGACTGACATCTCAGAATGTATAGGTACAAGGACTTAATTCAAATATACCGATAGAAATGCAGCACACATTGTCATTGCCTGTGTTAAAAGCATCGACTGCTGATATTTTGAGCTTAAACGATTAATTATTGAACAATATTCACTAATAATTGTTTGAATTCATGCAGTATTAACAAAAACTCATTTGATAGCCGCGCATTTGACTCTCGAGTCATAAAAGGACCAGAGGACGTCGGAGGGACTTGATGTATTTAGCGCGAAGTGTTGCCAACCATACATAGCAAAAAAACAGTCAGTACCTCACTTTATAGACAGCAAATATCCGAGTTTTTAGTACGGTAGCAGTAACAGATGGCGGTAGTGTGGTTCTAAGAACCAATTTTTTAAGTTCATGCATTGCTACGTATTAGTATAGTTATTGTGGCTGTATTTTCATCAAACTTCGTAACCTGTATTTATGCCATTTTAATAATGATTATGCCAAGATTACTATAACTTCATGTGATATTAACTGTCCATATAAACATTTTGTTTTATAGATAATTTAAGTTTTGCCAAATTTTTATTCTAGACAGTTGATTTTTCTCTTGAATGACATGAAATTTTGTACTAAAAATAGACATTTAATTCTTTGCATAAACGGAGATATAAATTGTGATATTGTTATTCAAGACGTTTGATTTTTTTTCTTATATGACATCAAATTTTGCAAAATCACTTTTCGATAAGTTGATGATAGAATAATTGACTACTGTTCCAGGCTTGGATTGTATTGTAAGAAAAAGAAAACCACTTCCATTCCCAGAAATTGACTAAACCTAATATGCAGAGCTGTAAATTATCAAAAATGAATAAATTCTTACTGCTCACAATTAAATCCGAAGATTTTAGAATCAATCAGATGCACAAGAATCCAAAAATTTCATTAGCATGATAAATCAGGAACCAGAATGATAAATCAGGAACCAGTATTGGTGGTTATTTTAATTACAACTCTGTTCAACGAATTAAAAACCTCATTTTAATCATAAAAGTCAACTGAGATTATATGTAAGCAAAGAAACATTAATTGATGAACTGAAGATCTTTATATTTTACATGCACGAATAATACAAGTATTTTCTCTGATATCCGATTACTTTAAGTATGTGACACTAAAGTAATAGTTTATATGCAGTCTTAGTTGTTTTTCATGCGTATGACTTCTTTCAGTTCATCGGTTGCAGTTCAAACTTTACTACTTTTATATAAAATTTTTTTTAGCAATTTTGAGAATCTTCAGATATCATTTTGTGGATGTATATATGAATCCACATACTCTAATAGGAACACAAAAAATGCAATCATATTTATAAACTAGAATCCAGTAGTGGCGGTGTTTAACGTTAAAGCTGTGTCCGATGAATCAGATGCGAAAGTCAAAACATGATAGTTAACTAAGACTGTACATTAGCAATGAAACCCTCAATGAGAAAGGGGGGATCCTTAAGGAGGCTCCTTCGTGATACTCCTAAATCTAGGCCAGGTCAATTTGATAGTTTAAAATATGCTGAATCCATCGGTATAATGATTTTTATCACTTTCCCTGCAAAATTTCGAGATCTTATTGATTTTACATAGCACTTCGTTACACGTATTCTTATGGCGAAGCTCGCATACGTGATGAAAACATCCTAACAACTCAAATAAACCAAAGGTTTCCGTAATAAGAGTGCACAAATCTTGTAGGAAAGAACCTTAGCTTCCAGATGGTACGTTAGAAAATATCGGTTTCCGTTCTATTGAAAATTGATGGAGTCATTGTATTATCAAGGGTTAGCCTATGTTTTCCTTGCACCAGTGATGCCAATCACCTGAGTTTACGAGCAAATTTGTGACAAATGATATATTGCTAGTCACTTAAGTCTATCGCACAGAAATTTTTGTTCATACATAATCTCAATTGACATGCTACATCAGTGGAAAAATTATTCGCACGCCAAAATTAATGATAGATAAAAAGGGATCATTAATACTCGTGGTAGAAAGTTACTTGTGGGAGTTGATAAGGTAGAATCACTGATAGTAGATTGGAGGAGTTTGGCGATTAGTAATATTAGAAAGTGAGGATATCGGATGATACGTGATTTATGGCAGAATCTTGCTCAGCGGATATACATAAATTTTTTCTCCATACTTGGTTTCTTAGTGAACTGTATACAATTACTGTCTTATTAAGACGCATATGCATATCTAAGTTTATGCTAAATTAGTTGATAAAATCAAAATTAAGGTTGATTTATTTCTATTATAAGAAAGACATCAAACGCTCATTTAGAAAAAATCTTACCCTTTTTAGATACCACGCAGGTCTGTTCTATTCGTTATTTTATACCATTATTATTTCTATTATCATTAAATGAACGAAGAGGAGAATTATTATTGCACTTGGGCATGTAAGTACAAGGGCGAGTAATATTTTAGTAACCGCGATAATCAGTAAAGAGATGTTTCGCTATAGATTACAGTCATATGTCTGTGATGAGTGAAAGATTGGACACGCGAATGAGAATTAAAGATTCAAATAAATCGGTATAACCAGGTGACACCCATACATTACTTTTGTGCTGGGACACAAACCCTCCCTCCAACAGTCAAATTCTATGGCTGAGTATTGGGTCTTGATTTGGGGTATTCCGCGGTAAATCTATTCTGTTGTTGTTATCAGCCATCCGCGAAGAAACCATCCAAAAAAGGACGCTGCGATTCCTTACTATGAAATGAAAATACCATTTTCATCCATATTGTTGCAATCTGATGGTCTCATTTTGCAACACTGCGCGAGGCCCCGCTGCACGACGCTTTGAACGTCGTCAGGCACTCTCCCAATTCACCATTTTACATTTTGCTCTAATAATACGGAATGAAATCGAGTGAGATTTAAGGAATCAACTTATAATTAATTACAGAATAGCGCTAAACTCTGGAAATTTCAGTAACATAATGACAAATTTTTCTTAATAATTTTTATCATTCGCAATAGCGCCAGGACAACACTGAGTTTAAATGTTTTTATAAGTAGCCAAAAAATTTTGAGAACAACAATAACGAGAGTTGAGCGCTATTCTATAAATTTTTACCAGTAATTAAAACAGCTATTTGTTACAGTCTAAATTGTAATTTCATTTCAAAACGTGAAACAGATAAACTAAAAAAATATATTTCTTTTATCCCTATTCGGTAAGATTTTTAAGTCTGGGCTAGGTTACACCAGTGCTCTCACTCGACGCCCATGCACGCGTCAAGTAAATAGTCTGCTGCGCTGCCGTTGTTCTGTTGTTGTTTGAAGTTACATATACTCGGATTGTTTTAATACTTCAAAATAGATATATTTATTACAAACAAAATTGAGATAAAGTAATTATGTTTTCCCCACTTTGATAATACAGTGTGACTTGGCCGACCGGATTCAGAAGATTAGCTACATTGTATATGAAGAATCCTGTTACTGTATCGAACTCAGACATTTAAATTCATCAGTTGTTTTGCATTGTTTTAGACCTAGTTAACATAATGGCAGTGGTCCAGATACAAATATGTTAGATTACTTTACCAGTCAAGACTTATTAACGTAAATACACCTGCATACTCTTGAAAAAAAAATTTACAAGTCTTAGCTTGGTAGGTGATCCAACATATTTGCATCCTGGTCCATTGCTATTATTTTAACTGCGTAACAAGAAAATGCTATTCGCTATGCGCCTATTACATGTGGCGCTGCAAGTGAAAGAGATTGTCCCTCACTGAGATCGCCAAAATGCACGTAGTCTTATGGGAACACTTTTTATTTTATTAAACAAAAGTTTTTTAAAGCAAATGGACCAACCAAATTAATGATTTGAGTGTACATTATGCTGGTATACAACAATAAATTTTTTGTTTAGGGCTGTCAGGTGTCCTATGAGATTAGAAAGAATAAAAACATGTATTGTAACTGGGTCAACACAGCGAAAAAAAGCCCAGAATGTATTTGTAAATAACGCCCGAGGGTTCTAATCGTGTCTGGTGAGTTAAGTTAATACTTAGTGTGATTAAAAAGTACATTTCGTGCTTTTTTTCGCTGTGTTGACCCAGTCACAGTACATATTTTTATTCTTTCTAACCTCATAGGACACCTGACAGCC
>JAPYYV010008460.1:0-14746 GCA_030522625.1 Copidosoma aretas | reverse complement strand
GGCCCTGCAGGATGTTTTGGTTTCACAACTAGAGTAAGCGAGGAGTTGCATTTCCTCGAAGAGTAATACGTGCTGACCAGATGTTTTGGACTTCGTACTCGCTTCGGTTGTATTTCGACACGTAATTCAAATCACCTTGAGTTACGAAGTACCAAGTCAGCATTGTTCAGGGACGACTTCGATTTCCTAGTAAAACTATAAATATAATATTTTTATTTTAATCTTTTTCTTGAACATTGTATTATTTCTTAGTCAATATTATAACATTTTATCCTTTAATTAGGCAATTAAAGTCGTCACTTAACAAGGACTATTGTTTCTTGGAAATGTCTGTGTAAAAAAAGATCACTTTGGCGAAAAATTAACTAACAATTAGCAAAAAAAAAGGTATAAGTGATATTGTTGCTCTATGACTTAGCTACGCTAGCTTCCTAGACATGGGGATTGATATGCATTAGGCATACCAATTACTGATATACCCGCAATTTGATTCTTTTGTGCCTATCAAATAATAACTTTGATCTTAAAAACTGCGAATCGTGCATTTCGGTTCTATGGCTATCATTTACTAAGCACTTAATAATTACCAGGCGTATGTAGAATATGTTACACAATGTGACCGAGTATTTATATAGGATTAGGAATTCATAGACTAACTGAAGCTGTATTTATTGTATGGGAATAAAGAACCCAAAGTTGTGTGTATTAACTAACTAGTTAAGAACACGCATGAAAGTATGCAACGTACTTTCGGGTTGCCTATAGGCAAGCATAAGTAATATTAACGCATTGCCTATATGCAAGCATAAGTAATATTAAATATATCATCAATAGTTCTAGTATCAAAACTACAATACCATTAAAAGTTGGGAGTATCGAGGTGTTAATATTTTTTTTGAAAAATAGTAATTAGAATTATAGTCCTAGTCAGATTTTATATATGGTTTTTACTTCATACACGAAACCACAGTATCTAGAATTTATTCTTCAATTGATTTTGATACAAGGTGATAATCGTTTTCGTTACTAATGCGCATTTCCTTTAGGGCAATATCCAGGCACAAAGGCGCTTGCAAAGCAGTTACCGTGAAGTGAAATATTGCAATCTAATACTGTAAAAAACATTATAAATAAGAATAGTTCACTAGAGTCAATAATTTATACTTATTATTACAGGAAAAACGTCTTATTTACAAATTTTTTACAGTCAGATTCTCTCAACGCAACAAGCAACGATTTTCTTTTGCGTTGTACGTATTCATGAAAATTGATGAGAAGTAATTAAGGATTAAAGGATATGTTCATAGGCAAATAAATCGTACACTAGAGTAGATAAGTACAAGTATACTAAGAGGACGTCGGAGGGTGAGGTTATGTGTGCCAAAAAGACAATTCTCCGTTTCAAATTTTCCTCTAATAATACTCAAGCAAATCGAGTAAGATTTTAGAAATCAACTTAAAATTGATGACGAAATAGCGCTCACTTCTGAAACTAAATTGCAGTGGAATAATATTTATTATTTTTAAAATAATCTTTTCTGCAAATAATAGCAACAAGCAGCAAAAATCGGTTCTACATATGCAGCAGCCACAGAAGAATAATTATGTGGATAGTAGGGGCAAAAAGTTGAGAAAAGAAGCTACACTGCTGCTGAACTGTTATTCATAAAGAAAAAGACTAAGAGTGACAGCAACAGAGGTAATAAGAAGTAAATTATCCAGCTAGAGTACACAATCTAGAAAGTAAGGTGAAGGTAGATCAATAGATTCGACCAGGGCTTAGCTCGGAGGCCTCCACGACCACCGATACATATATGCATTTTATTGTAGAGCTATATCTTTTTGGAGGCCTCGGAGCTCCTCCGAGATAAGCCCCGAACGAATGTATGATCATCTAGTTGGATTGGGGAATGCTAAGGCTCACCTTACCTCACAACATATGTTTACAGAATATCGTTTTCATAAGTTTCTTCGAGATGCAAGCTTGTTGTTGTTTTAGATGTTGTTTTAGAATCCATATGTAAGTAGGGCATATATTATTTGCATTTTTAGCTATTAGAGAGGATAATTATGCCACTTTTTGGGGATCAAGGATGGTACGTCCATTAGCAGATGCAACAGATATTATTCTTATTTGACTATACATTTTAAAGCTGTATGCACTTTTGAAAAAATATTTTCATCTAGCGTCCACAGGGAGCCTGCTCGAAAACATCCATGCCTAATAGACAGTATCATCAGCCACATATTCTGCAGGGAGATAGAAATTCCGTTGGAGGAGAGGACAGCATATGCAGCAGCTCGCACTAACTACACACGTTCCTGACGTGTTCTGTCTACTATTTCAAGTCGGTAGTGTAACATCATGGGACTAGATACAAGAACAAATTTTCTCGAACTAACCCTTGACAAAAGAGTATCTTTATTTGTGTCTCGATTTCTTTACTCTTCCATTGAGCTGCTTCGTATACTGCTTTGTGTGACCAGCATAATTTATTTGTAGATCAAAATACCATTCGAAGTCAACTAACACCTTGAATATATCTTAAAACTGCTAAATTATAATTAAGGTGATTTATGAGTTGACTTGTATTAACCAAGGACTTCTTATCGTGCTAGCATTCATAGGATTCATGAATGTCAGTGGCCTACCTAAATGATAATTTTGATATATTTTGATGGATTCAATGTGTTATTAGATTTAAAAGAGACTTTTAATCTATCAATCTATCAAGCGGTTAACAAAGCAGCTGAAAAGAATGAGAAGAATGATGAAAATATATCAAGGCACTTCTTTGTCAACAATTAGTTAAAGTACTGCTGAAAGAAGTAGACTTATTAGCTAAAGTTGATAGTGTAGCACTGTGAGACTAGATATAAGCAAAAAAAAACTTGATCTTCTTATTCACAAGGGTGTGCTTTGATTGTAGTTTCACGTTCTTGACTCTTTTGTTGAGCAGCCTTGTATGCTGCTCTATGTCGACTGCATAGTTGATTTGTAGATAAAAAATCCTTTTATAGTCTAGTAACACTTTGAATCTATCCAAATAGTACGTAATAATCATTGAGGTGAAGCACTTATATTCATAAATTCTCTAAAAGCTGGTACGATTAAAGGTCCTTGGCCAATGGAAGTTAACTCATGGATTATCTTAATGATAATTTTGCACAATAGAGATAGATTTGTTTAGTAGATTTCAAGTGAAATTTTTATTAACCAATCAACTATGATATCAAGAAGCAGCAGTGTACGAAGCAGCTCAACGAAGGGATCAAGAAAGTAAAACAGCAATCAAGGCACTCCTTTCTCAATTAATGGTTTAAGTATATTTTTTCTGGTATTTGGCGCCATGGTCCTACACTATCAACTTTAGCTAGTAACTCAACTTCTTTCTGCAGTATATAGAAATGAACAAAAAGATAAATAATGCGCCAGCTCACATTCTCACTGAAGAGAATAGTGATGACACAGGGAGCTAGTCTTCGTTTAAATAGGACAGGCGATGTACGTACTCATCCTTTGCCAGAAGGTAAATATTATAGAACTTTAGTTACAGTTGCTATACTTATTTTTCGATGTTTGCCTACTTGTTTATGTATTTGAAGGGCAATAGAGCGAGTAGTACCGTATAAACTTGGGGCATATAGCTGCGAACTGCACTGTTGTTTTCAACTCGCTAGTACTCACACGATTGTTGACAAATCATTAACAAAAAATTATAAGTTATTTATGGAGTTATGAGGTTTCTATTAGTTTTTGTTAAAATTAGATAACTGTCTTCGCTTTTTCAGAAAAAATTATAACCTACTAATGTACAGAGGACAATTGCTTCAATGGACAAAAGCCTGCTGTAAATTTAAAAATTACAAAATTGTTTAGCATAGTATTGTTCTTCGTCTAAATGAATTCTGCATGTAATTATATAGTATTGTTACATTGTCTCCTAAAAACATCCGTACAAAATTTTAAGTCAAAATATTGAGTAAAGAAAGTTCTGGGAACAATTTAGTGAAATTTTGTCGTCTCTCCACTCGTCCCTTGGCTGTTGTTGGTCCACATTTGCTCTCATAACTGTTGAAATCGTCTGGTCTTCGGAGACCTAAAATACTAATCTATTCAAAAGTTTACAAGTTTTCGTTTAGTTACTTGTTTGTTAAGGTCTTATTGTTTATTTTGCAGCTGTCTCAAATATATAGTAAGTATATTTCAGTTTGAGATCAATTGCCATGTATTCTGCTATCTACAGTAATTTTCGAATCTTCTTTTTAAGACAGCTACGAAATAAAAAATAAGACCTTAATAAACGACTAACCAAACTTAAGCTTGTAAACTCTTTGATAGATTAGTGTCTTAGGGCCCCTAGAAGACCAGACGATTTTAAAAGTTAGGAGACAAAATATAAAAAAATAACAGCCAAGGGACAAGTGGCGGAAGGACAAAATTTCACTAAATTGTTCCCAGAATCTTTTCTGCTTAATATTTTGACTTTAAATTTTTTCCGGATGTTTTTAAGAGACAATAGAACATTGCTTAACAATTCTGTAATTTTCAAAATTTATAGTAGGCTTTTGTTGATTGAAGCAACTGTGCTCTGTAGATTAGTAGGTTATAATTTCTTCTGAAAAAATGGAGTCAGTTATAGAATTTTGACAAAAACTAATAGAAACCTTATAACCCCATAAATGACTCATAATTTGTTAGTGGTGATTTGTCAATAATCATGTGAGTAGTAGTGAGCTAAACTCAACAGTGCAGGTCACAGCCATATGCCCCCAAGTTGAGATGGTACCCCTCGCTCTATCCTCCTTAAAGCATGATTGTTTTACTGCGTATTAATTCCAGATGAATAAGTAAGAACTTCAGATTCCAAACATGGGAAGTACTTCCATACTACATGCAGTCGTAGGCTCAAAAAGGTAATTTTGATGATTATCATGTGTTGAGGTGGTTTAAAAGACAGACAAACTCATTGTTTTATCAGAAATGAAGTTGCTGAAGTCAAACCCAAGCTTTAGTCAATTTATGGAAATCTAGGTGGTTTTTTTATTTGATTACAATACAATCCAAGTCTAGAACAGTAGTTAATTATATTATTATCAATTCATTGAAAAATAATCTTGCAGAAGTCCTACAATTAAATGAAGGCACCATAACAAATGCAGTCTACAATGCGATTAAAGATTCTTTATGCTTGGAAGTTGACAGAATAAAAATAATTCGAAAAAATTTAATACATGTGAGTACTGTAAGTTAGGAGATGCTGTAAGGGTAACTGTCCGATACAAATTTAAGTATGTTTTAAGATTTTTGGCTTCTAGCTTTTTGTTGACAAGAGACAGTACTTGATTCAAAACTAATTTCCAGTTATTTCAATTCATTTACCTCATTTTATATCTATTCTTTTGTTTAAAGCTTTGGTTTTTGAAACAACTTCCTTACACTTTTATTCTTTTAATTTATTTTTGACTGTATGTAACTAAGCTTATTCTTTTATTGGTAAGGTCTAGTATAAAGCTTTAAATCTGTGACAGCTAATTTTTTTTAATGTAATAATAAATCTTGATGTTTTGATTATTTGTTTTTAATTTCAGAAAAAACCAACTGAACAATAAGTGAGCGAGAGACTGTTTACATCAGCTAAATACATTTCAGTAAGTTACCTGCTGATGAAATAAAGAATCTTATTTTATCTTATCTTAAGAATTTGCTGGCTCCTTAAAGTTCCTAGATTGCAGCAGAAATTTCTAGCTAGGGTCTAGTATTGTACAATAAAGTAACACATTCAATTTGAAATTGACAAGATTTATTGTAATTAGAAGAGTTAGTGTGCAACTTTTTTAGCGAACAAAATCAGAAACTTGAAACAGTAAAGCATAACGTTTACATCAAAGGATCAAAGTGTAATTTCCTACAAGATTATAAAGATATCATCAGACGTGCAGCCTACACGCAATCAAAGAATCTTTAGGTTTCAAAGTTGACAAAATGGAAAAGTCGACTAATAAATTTTATTATGTGCATTGTAACAAAATAGATGCAACGAAAGTCCTTGTTCCAGTCAAGTGAATCCAGAAGTTTAAATTATAGGACTCAAGGTCTTGATCAACTACAATATACTAATCTTGTCACTATTTTCTCTACTTTCTGATAATTATAATAATTTTCATATTTCCATTCGTCTATTCATGAAACATGTTTTCATTACTTTTTAAACTTTTTCATTCCATTGCAGAAAGGGAAAGTTTGATTTCCATCATATCTGTTAATGAAGGCATCAAAACACATCCAGCCTATGATGCCATCCAAGATTCATTACATTGTGAGGTAGTGAGTTAAAACTCTCTGTAATCTTTTGTATTTTCATTGGAATGATGCAGCACGAACGAGTGCTACATGTAAATATACCCAAAAGTTGAAACTACTACTTTGACTCTTTGTCAACATCTTTGCACTCAATTTGTAAGTATTTTAACACATACAAAAATTTATTTATTACTACTCGTCTTTTCTTGCTTTATATAAGTATGTCTTTGAAATATGCTTATTAATTTGAACATAAGAGTGTAAAGTCAAATTTAAGATGTAAAATTGTTAGTTTACATAGTTTGGTAAAGATTAATAAAATTTAAGAGATGATACCGTTTTTTAATGAAATATTGAGTACTCGCCCCCTAATAAAGTGTTGGTTTACCTATAATAGCCGAACTTATCAAAAACCATGTCAGTCAAAATTGTCTGTCATTATTATTGTAATATTAAGATTTAGAGCAACATTCATTTGCGGTAGATTTTACGGACAATATCTCCATTATTTCACAACATTTACCCGAGCTACGATGCAGCGGTGAACTTACAGCTGAACACTAAGTACTACAACTAAAACATTAACAGCAACGAGAGGAACGAGTTCATCAAAACTGCGATGACGAGAGCGAAAACACAGAATAGATGGCAACGTGCGGTTGAGCGAGTGCATCGGCAACGGCATGCGGGATAGCTGGGCAAAACGTCAGCCTTCACAGAGCTCATGACCACCTGATTCGTGAGCAAGCTTTACGGTAGCTCGTATTATAGCAAGAGGGGATGCTGGCCGCATCTCAGCAGTGCGTACGGCATTGAACCGTCAATCAGACGCGAGTACGACGACTGTGCCAAGATTTTCACGACCCAGACGTTATGCAATGAGCACACAGAGCATCACCATCTGCTAAAATATCATAACTATTGGAAGACACCAAACTAAATGTCTTCTAAAAAGACATCATCATGAGTAAACAAGTACATGTCTACGCAAAGACACAAATATATTATGTCCATTTGATAGATATAATATCAAGTATAATTTTAGCACGGTGTTTAATGCTTATTTTATAAAGACAAAATTTGATGCATGTATAAGAGACAAATCAAATGTCTACAAAAAAAAATATGGCAAAACTGCGATTCTTTCTAAGAAATTATTATTCATTTTAACAGTTATTGCGTCACGTTTTAGAAATAGCAGGTTTCTTCAGCAGTCATAGGGATAAATCTCTGTGGTCACCAGTGTAGAAAGTTGCTAGTTGAAATTACAATAACGTCATATATTGTAAATACACGTAACGAATAGAGGTCTCGGCCCATATGACGAGTGCTGGAGTGCAGCTATAGCTGTATAGTTTATGTTCGTTGCCTATAAGGTTGGGTACTTTTAGTCCATGAAAAGTGGACTCGTGTAGGCACCACACTTACATGAAGACTCATAACTCGTAGCAAGCTGAACGCCAGACGCATACAGGATGCTGTGCGCAAGATCGACATAATAGCTACACGCACTAATGTGCAAGAAGAACACGCAGCAGCTTCGAAAAATACCTAACTCTTCCGTCGTTTCCACAGCTTCCTTTTGTTTAAATTTCAGAAAAGCCGATCACTCCTAAAAGATCGCGTAAAACATCTGTAGTATGGCAGCCTGAAGAAATGTAACAGATATTAATCGTATTGCTTTCACACTTTCTTTTTAGAAAGTGGTAACGTATGTCAATGTGATTAGTTCTCTTGCGGTGCTCTAGATTTTAAACTTGTCTAATAGAACGTTGATTGTCTACACAAAGAGGAATACCAGACAAATTTAAAAAGCCACTGAATAATTTACGAGACCACGTGATTTCTTTGGTTTCTGCCGTTGCTGTGACATATTCTGACTCAGCGGTGCTTAACGTAACCAATTTTTGACACTGGGACTACCAGGTGACCGGACCACCATTCATGAAATATATATATCTTGTAGCCGAACGCCGGGTTTCTTAGTCAATTGCATAATCTGCATAGAAATTACGTATATATTTGAGTAATGGTACGTCTGTACAGTGCGTTTTTCACCTGCTATAGGCCATCACACGTCCTTTCAACATTGTCTCTTAGGACCTAGGTTTACCATCAATCAACTTTGCGAAACCACATCTGGGAACTAGATTAAAAAAATCCAGTGCCCGTTGGCGTGCTGAATCGGCCTACTACATGGGAATTAATATCATTCCTCTGCAATAAGTCTTCTCAAGTTTAGGCACGGATGCTTTGGCCATGGACACTAGCTGTCCCGATTCTGTGCTCCGTGAGCCAAACGTTCCAGACTGGCGTTTTGTGTGTCCATGCACACCGGGAACCTCGGATAAGCGCACCTTCTAACTCCCCGCTGGGAGTCACACATTATCGCTGGATACGGGCAGGGTTGCGGGGCTCAGAAACCTGGACCCATCGGATCTTCTTAACGCGACTTCCAACATTTGGTATTTACTACCTACTTAATCCTCCAAGGAGGTTATTGCTTTTAATATGCCTTTACACATTTTTGCAAAGGCAACGACCACCTCTTGCGAAGACACGAAGAACGTTAGTTCCTTCGGCCACTCGATAAGGTTCAGAGACTGCATGAACTCCTCACGGGGTCTACACGTTTATCGAGACTCTGACATTCTATGCATTAAATTGTCCTGGTTCACGCGCTCGCACTTCCCGCAATCCACTAGGCTGAGCCTATTTAGATTTACTCTGAAGCTGCCATGCCCTGTTAGGAGCTGGACAGTTGCGCTGTCGGGTTTGAACGACTTCTGTACAAGCCTATCTCTAATGACATTAAAGAACGCAAACATCACTCTCCCCTCGGTCGCAGATTCCCAACTGCGTTGCCACATATCAAATGCTTTCTCTCTAATCAGCATCTCTCTTGTCAGAGTCCATCCAGCCAGATCAAGACCCCTAAATGTTACTGAGTTTCCCTTTCGAAGCTTATACAGGGCAACTCTACAGTCAACGAGCAGATCGATTAAAAGAGAACCCGATATAACGCACAAAGCACTTGTGAAAGTTATTTGAAATGCACCGGTTGTCGCGACCAGGGTAATGTGATGAATACTCGCAAGCGTTCTGACATTACGCACTGTGCAGTTATCTGCCCATTCAGCTGCTGTGTAAGCAACTGTTGGTGCAAAAACTGCCTGGTGTATTCTTATTGAGGTTTAGTATCTAAGACCCAATGAGCTTTTGGCGAGCCTTCTCGTTTTGTAGAATAGCGGGGTGATTTTGTCACTAAAGTATTTAAAATAAGAGCCGAATCTCCTGTTCTGATTGATCATAATTTTCAGGTATTTAACTTGAGATTTAACTTTAAGATTTTTCCCAATAACATTATTGATTGGGGGTCTCCGAGCCCGTTTGGCCTTCCGATTCCCTAGTCGTATAGGCTCTTTCCTATGGGCACCGTATCCCCAACTAACACGTTGGCTTTCAAACTCTCTTACCTTCAGGAAGATGCCCTCAGTTTCGCTTTTCAAGATCTCAAGTTTCACATTACAGCTTCACCCGAGAACCTCGTTCACAACTTCTGGGTGTTGATCTCAACGTTTTTCCTAGATTCCACCTTCACAGTAACTGTCAAGTCATCAGCGTAGGCCAGAAACTCCACATCCAGCAAGCTCTCTAATTTCCCAAACAGCGAGTCAAAGGCCAAGTTCCAGCAGATGGGCCCGAGGACCGAGCCATGTGGATAACCCTTGGTCGCCACTTTAGGGAACCATTGGTCAACTCACTCAATTTGGACTCACCGGTTTTAAAATAACTCTTCATGAGTTTATATATGTTCCTTGGGCAATCCTTGCTCTTGAGAGCAGAGAGCACTGCAGCGTATTGCACATTATTGAATGCATCCCCAATGTCAAACAGGGTGCCAAGCGTGTATCGACTCGTAGAGTCATGTATAATTTTTATAAGTTCCACAATGGCTACCTCGGATGACCTTTTACATGTACAGCCAAACTGGTGAGAAGAGATGCCGCCAGAGCTTAGTATAGTTTGATTTACTCTTTAAGCAATTTGCCCCCAAAGCGTTTCTTAAATTTCGAAGGGAGGCTAAAAGGGAAAAGAGAAAATATTTTGGAAGAAATATTTTCCATCGTTTGCTGACTTGCCGCATCTCTGCGGGATTTCAGCATTGGGAGGTAACACCTCTATTTAAGCGTTTAGGTCGCTAGCTAGTCGGTGGATGTGGTACTGGGTCACGACTTACCTTTTCCGTAGAGGTGAAGAAGTGCGTGACGATCCGTGACGAAGTGCAACTCAATTTTCCAATCAACAGTGCAACCCAGCCGAGTGGTAGTTTTAATTCTACTACGAGTTTTTGACTCGGGGACCGGCTTTCAACGACTCACTTAGGGCTGGTCAACCCGCCACGGGTTCTATGCGGCCCTAAGTTAGGCGTAACGACTCATTCAGGACTGGTCAATTCACCACAGGTTCCGTGCAGCTCCAAGATGAGCTCCTCCGAAATTTTCAAAATGACAGAGTCAAAGACCAAGTCATAAGCTTTAGAACGTGCAGATTTTGGCAGGCACATTGAGCTCAACATGTCACGTGACAGGACATGACACCAGATCACAACTCGCTTAAGTACTCGTTTGCATGTGCTGTGCTGTTTTAGTGACCAGCGGTATCTTTCGATGCCCTGACCACCTACTTCCTTACTTGGCCGTCCGACATGTCTTCACATAAGAATATGCGATGTTTACGCCTAGTGCCGCTGTGGAGGCAAAGGATGGCCACTTCTCAAAGCTTACCTAGAGGACCCTGGCATCACAATGACTTTGCTAAGCGGAGTAATGTACAATATAATTAACGGGCTCGCTTTTGCTGTAAAAAACACTAACGTCTCTAGTACTGTTTACACACGCCAAGACGTTTTGCCGCTCGCCAGTTATTGTAATCATGATTATTCAAGAATCTACTAAATATACTCACAGCAAAGGCTATATCTGGTCGCGAGATTATGGCTAAAAAAATTAGTAAGCCGACAGTCTCGCAGTATGGAACTTTTGGCACACATTAATTATTTATATTAGCCGGGTGCAGATAAACTTTAGCATCAGCATGTGTGCTGATTGAATTCACATCATTTATATCAAACTTAGCAAGCACATTATTTATGTTAGTACTTTGATTTATAAACAAGCTTTATTTTTTACTATTTGAATAAATTTACAGACCGACGAAATTGGTGGTATCAACTGTAGTGATATCAAAATTATTACCTAGTTCTGATAAAAATAAATTTAAGACTTTTGAGAACTTGCACGCAAGCAACCCATACATGCGTCGCACTATGTTCTGAAACGATCAAAACGGAGGTAACTTTGGTCGAAATCAAATATCTCCAGATAGAAAATAGATAGAGAAACGTTTTTTTTTTTAAATTGTAGGTAATCGCGTAGCGCACTTGGAAAAATTGTAGCCAAATGTTAATAATGATGACTAAACCTAAAAATATATAAAGTTTTGACGATTTTTTTTTCAAACAATTAGAAATTCGTTTTTAGTCATACATTCATTATTACATAACTTGTTCAAATGGTTTCATGAGGATTACGTGTCTTTTACTTTATATTTAAGGTTGCAAATTATTAAACCTAACCTAAAACATTGTTTTCAATTACATTTTAAGCTGGTCAAAATCAACTAGCTCCAGATAGAAAATAGATAGAGAAACGTTTTTTTTTTTAATTGTAGGTTATCGCATAGCGCATTTGGAAAAATTGTAGCCAAATGTTAATAATGATGACATACCCTAAAAAATATATGAAGTTTTGACGATTTTTTTTTCAAACAATTAGAAATTCGTTTTTAGTCATACATTCATTATAACATAACTTGTTCAAATGGTTTCATGAGGATTACGTGTCTTCAACTTTATATTTAAGGTTGCAAATTATTAAACCTAACCTAAATATTGTTTTTAATTACATTTCAAGCTGGTCAAAATCAACTAGCTTCGGATAGAAAATAGATAAAGAAACGTTTTTTTTTTTAATTGTAGGTTATCGCATAGCGCATTTGGGAAAAGTGTAGCCAAATGTTTATAATGATGATACAACCTAAAAATATATGAAGTTTTGGCGATTTTTTTTTTTCATACAATTGAAAATTTGCTTCTAGTCATACATTCGTTATAACATAACTTGTTAAAATGGTTTTATGAGGATTGCGTGTCTTTAACTTTATATTTAAGGTGTGTCTTTAACTTTATATTTAAGGTTGCAAATTATTAAACCTAACCTAAAACATTGTTTTAAATTACATTTCAAGCTGGTCAAAATCAACTAGCTCCAGTTAGAAAATAGATAGAGAAACTTTTTTTTTTTAATTGTTGGTAATCGCATAGTAGATTTCGAAACATGAAAGCCAGTTGTTAATAACTATCACATAACCTCAAAGTGGAGTAAGTTTTAGCGATTTTTTTAAAAGTTATCAATAAAAATTGTTTTCAGTCAACTACTTGTTTCAATATAACTCGTTACAGAGTGCTCGGGTGGATTATAGGTAAAATTTCTCTATTATTACATATTCTCAAAGATGTTTAAGTTTCAAACATAACCTAGAACGTACCATCGAAAAACATTTCAAGCTGGTAAAAATTAAATATTTCTGTCAAAAAAAAGATATTGATAAGCCTTTTTTTTCATTTGTAGATGATTGCATAGAAATTTCAGAAAAATGATCATGGAATGTCTTTAAGGATAACATAACCTAAAACTTTTTTGAATTTTCGAGGTATTTCTGAACACTATTGGCATAAGTATCTTTTAGTCTATTATTTGTTTGAATTGAACCTATTACAGAGTGTTAAGTCATATTATGTGCTGAAATTCGTTCAACAAATACGTTTTTTCACAAGAAATGATTTTTAATTCAACCTACAATGAAATATTTACACCCATTTTCAGCTGCTGTATTTAATTATGTGACAATATTTACATATATGTATTTGAAGATCTATCGGAACAACGATTTATAGATTTAACAAATATTTATTGACCTTTGATGATGGATCTAATTTGGAAAACAAGATTTTCCGGATGATAACTACTTTCATTGTTACGGAATTGTAGTTGATCTTCAAAATACAGATCAAGGAAAATATCGTTTTTAGAGCGCTCACTACTAATTCAATACCCTTACTGTTATCACACAGACATATATTAGTCAGTTGTAAGAAGTATGCAGTATGAGTCAATAAATTTAAAGTTCAAGGCAAAACATGTGTGTTAAAATAAGATCTTCTCAAAACAACTATGTTCCTAAATTGTGCGGCAGATACTTCTCAGCTTATTATCGCTTATTTATTGTCACTCTTCCGTTTGTTACACAACTTTTTAAGGATATTTTCATTATTTATGTATTGGAATGCCTAGTAAATAAAAAATTTACACTCTCTATACTTTTATCATCTAATTATTATCTGGTGTATAATAATATATATGTATATATTTATACTTCAATGAATATAATAAGAGTTGTACTTTACATTTTGGATTACCCTGATTTCCTACTTTACTGTAATTTCATAGTCAAATTACCGTATTTAAAAAAAAAATCTATTGTTAGTCATTGATTCATAGTCAGATTCTATTGATCCATGGCTCGAATAAATGATATTTGTGTACATATAGTAGGTTAGAAGTGGAATTTGAATTATATGTCTTAGCAAGATTGAAATAAATGCAATTATTCGATTTTTACAAAACCGGTCATTTAAATACGTTTCAAATAACAAGCTTAATAATATATACAATAATGTTTTTGCTTTCCGGGGCATAGTGAGACTTTATATTACATTTTTAATCATGTTTATACCTCATTACGTTCTACAATTGACAAAATACTACGTTATTTTGAAAAATAAGACCTATATCAGATGCACTTCGAACGATTTTGATCATTAAAGGTATAAAATCCTTTTTTTCAGTTACATTAGTTGATTCTCATAATAGCGATTAATAAATTATGTTTTAATCATTATAATTAGTCACAGCAGCTCCGAATGGATTAAAAAATCATAAATTATAAAAAACCTCTTTGTTAAACGAATTTCAGCACATAATATGACTAAACATTCTGTAACATGTTCAATTCCAACGAATAACAGGCTGAAAATTACTTAGGCATGTAGTGTTCAGAAATACCTCTAAAATTCAAAAACTTCTAGGTTATGTTATCGTTAAAGACATCCAATGATAATTTTAATGAATTTTCTATGCAATCATCTACAAATAAAAAAAGGAATATCAATATCTTTTTTTTTTAAGGAATATTTAATTTTGACCAGCTTGAAATGTTTTTCGATGACACGTTCAAGGTTATGTTTGAAACTTAAACATTTTTGAGAATCTGTGATAATAGAGAAATTTTACCTATAATCCACCCGAGCACTCTGTAACA